>PVKA01019916.1:0-29024 GCA_004027165.1 Ctenomys sociabilis
AGAAATTTGAATAAAATCATACCCAGATACACAAAAATGAAATTGTCCAAAACTTATTAGAAAGAAAAAATCATTAAAGCATATACATACAAAAGCTAGCTATGGAAGAACAAAATTAAATAGCATCTTATTCCACATTAGAAAGGGGAAAAAAAAAAAAAAGACCAAGTGTATAAGAAACTAGACTAATTAAAGGACTAAAAGGAAAAAAACAGATCTGACCTCCTTGAATTTTATACTTAGCAAACATACCTTTGAAAACTAAAAGTAAAATATTTTCTGGTTATACAAACTCAAAATATTCTAATACCTCCAGATGTAACATATAGGAAATAACAGAAAACATATTTCAGAAGGCAAGAGAAGTTGCTGTACGCTCCTGGAGAAGAATCCATTTTTTAGAAACCCACTTTTTCTTTGAAAGAATCTCAGTTGACATTACTGAACCAAGAAAAAAAAATCATCATGGCATATATAATATTAACCAGCAATAAATCTGGAAGAAATTCAAACTCATAAAGAAGTCTTTGATTTTTTTAAAAGCATATTTAATCATATTTTAAAGCAAAATGAAAGGCCACAAATCTATACAGACATTCCAAACAGTAAAGAAATAATTTTTTATCAAAATCTTGCAACCCTGTTCACGCTGAAAGACATTGTCCCTAAGCGGTACTGACAGCCTTGTCTAAGATGTAAATGTGAAAAACACTGCATTTTTTTCAATCATACTTTGGAAACATGGAACGGGCTTCAATGAAATTCCAGAATTGCTCCACTCCAGTTTTGCAACATGCTGACTGCCCAAAACTCCCCAGCTTGCAACAGGACCCCATTACTCATCACCTTACAGCGCCTGTGTGTGAGCACGCGCGTGTGTGTGCGCACACACACACACACACACACACACACCTACAATTAGAACCGATGGCTATGGTGAAAATACTCAGTCCAACAGACCTACTTCTGTTAGGGAACAGGTTTCCTATTCTGGATGAGGGCAAGCAGCTCAGTCGCCACCTGGAACCTCTCCCAGATGAGCTGAGGTGCGGAGAGGCTCCTGGCTGTGGGGTGGTGAGTTGGCTCTTCACGCCCATAAATCCAAGTGCTCAGCAGTGTCACAGAGAGTGCCAAGGGAACACTGTTACTGATCCTGACAATGCCAAAACTGCGATCGGCTGACATTTATGGCACAATCTCTGTATAACAAATGATTTACCTAGAAAGAGACACAGATTTCCAGTGAGATGAATTTAATTGTTCTTCCAGGACTAGAAAGGGAGAGCGACTCCATGAAACAAATCAGCTTCAACGTTCATGGTTTTAGCTGCATAACAGGCTTTTTGCTTTTTTTCTTAACTTTTAAAAAACATATAATTCCTATTATTTTTGCTCAGTGAAATTCTGGATCACTTCTGATGGTTTTTAAACTATTTTTATTCTGTTTAAAAAATGGAAAACATAAAATTCACATCTATAAAACTCATCCTTTTAATTGTGTACAACTCAACAGTTTGGGTATATTTATAAATCCATACAGCCATTGTCAATACTTACTTACAGAACATTTTTCATACCTTGAAATAAACACAGTCCTCACTAGCAATCAATCCCCAGTACTCCACTCTCCAGCCCTAGGCAACTGCTAAACAACGTCTGTCTCTGAAGATTTGCTTGTTCTTGACATTTCACACAAATGAGATTATATAACACATGGCCTTTGGCAGTGGCTTCTTTCGCCTCCTGATGTTTTCAGGATTCTAGATGAGAATTTGTGACCATACGTTGAATTTCTCTTTTAGTCACATAACTGTGATAGGTCCAGCGCCTCTCCATGCTGAAGGACATAACACACAATCCCACTCCATCCTTACCACACTGGGATGAAGCCTTAACAATTTTACTCATTTTCTAAAGTGAGAATTGAGTCTCAGGAGTCAAGTGATGTGTCCAACTTCAATCAGTGAACAAATGATAGAGGTGAGACTTCGTCCCAAGCCATCTGAGAGCAACGCCTGCAACCAGCCTCCCTGGCAGAAACCTTAGAGATAAGTTGTGATTTTGCTGCCCATTCTGATCTCTTCCTTTAGATAGGAAAAAGTGCATTCCAAAGGCCTTTGAGAGCAAAGACAATTCCTTAGGGCTGATTGTGTTAGGGGGAATGACTTGAAAGCTGGCTCAACAAGCCAAACCTCATGAACCCAAATTCTATAAGGAAAAGACTCAGAACTAGCACCCAGAACATTGGATAAGTAAATCAAAAGCTGGGGCATATGGTTCAGGCTTGGAATACCACTAATATCCATGTTTTGGCCTTTAATTAATGGACTAATCAGACTATTCACTTGAAAATAGTCTGATTAGTCCTTTAATTAAATCAGACTATTCACTTGAAAATAAATCAGTTTATTCCCAGAAATTATTCTTCTTGGCAAACACTGGAGAAATAGAAAAGAAAAATAATCTTGCCTATCACCATCACAAGGCTCAGACCTAAGAATCTGGACATCAGACTTGATATCTTTCTAAAGTCTCTCCAACGAGTGACAACACATTCTAGCAGCAATACCTCAAAAACTATCAATGTTCATGGAACTCCTGTACGAAACATAAAGTAAAACAAATCCATAGTTCAGCCTTTAATCTCCTTTCCAGCATTTGTTCCACCTCCTACCCTGAAATGTCAGGAAGCCAAATGGTCAGGGAGCAATGGGTCTCCCCTCTTCACATTCCCAGCCCCACCCCCAGCCCTAGTGGCCCAGGCCTGTTCTTCACAAACTGCCTGGTTGCAAGGGGGAGGCTCGGGTAAGGAGCAAGACAGGGGGTCTATATAATTCTTCCTGAAAACATTGGAACCTGGATGCATTTTTGGGTGCAGGTGCAGAGGAAATGGTCTTTAAAGGATGACAAATGACTAGACACATGATTAAAATGAAGCCAGCCAGCCTCGCATGCTTAGATTTTCACCTCGGGTCAGTCTGGGGCTGCAGTTGAATCCTTTACAAGAGAAAGGAAAGCACCCTGCTCCCTTCAGTGCGAGGCTGGCCTGCGTGTCTGCTTGCTTCTGCTATCTGTCCTGCTGTTTCTGGCTCAGAGTGCTGTGCTCCGGCCGAGCAGGGTCTCTAAGCCACACCGTGGCAGTCCTCACACCAGCTCCGGATGCAGGGATGCAGACGCAGCACATGTGAAACCACACCCTGCTGACTCCTAGGTGCAAGCCAAACTCCTGCACTTCCCGGAGCCTGCATTTCCTCACTTGCCAAATGGGACTGTTAATACCAACCTCTTCAGGTTGTTATGAGGATTAAATGAAATAAAATACATAAAGCACTTAGCAAAGTGTTTGACATGTAGTTAATCCCAGTACATTAGCTATTGTTTTTATAAATTTCTCTGAGCTATTTGAAAGAACCTCCCAGAGAGACATGACATGATTTTTTTTTTCAGAATGCAGAGCACATGTGTGATTTGGGGAGATGAGGAGGGGATGGGATGCAAGTGTCTCTAACAGGTGCTTCTGGAACAAGCTGTCTCTGAAGGGAAGACATGGAAGTGATTTTATCTTTAGTGCATGAGCTCTCTTCCTGGAGTAGGCAGGAAGAAGAGGCAATAAGGTAGAAGCTAGAACAATGAAGATGCTGAGGCAGGAGGCAAAGGCAAAAGTTAACTCTGCTTAGGAGGTAAACCCCAGAAAAGCCTGAACAGGAAGAGGATACACCAGGCCACAAGGGGATTGGGAGAAGGGAGAAGTTCTAGCTTTATAACTGCTGGGAGAAAGCCAAGAGCAGGCAGCCTCCCTCCCAACAACACATCCCCTTACCAAGACCCACAGCTGGGTGAGGGAAGAATAAACAGGGTTTGGGGCATCTCTTCTAGACTTCACGGTCTTGAGCAGAGGCCATGGGCTGGATGGGTGTCTCATGGGTATCTGTTCCAGACAAGGACCTAGAACCAGGGAAAGGGGGTCAAGGGAGCTGAAAGCCTCTGGAGGGCAGGAGAAGGAAGAGAAGGGGTCAGCACAGCATGTCTCTATGTCCCGCCACATCTGCAAATGACCACAGCAGATTGGCTTTCTTGGACACTGAAGCTGAAATGAAGGTTGGGACTTAAGACCAATGTTTAGGAACAGCACTATGGAAGGAACAGCAAAGAGACAGAACTAGGCAGAGAGAGAAGTCCAACTGCAGTGTGGCCCAACGCAGCAAGGAGGGTGGGGGGTCAGGAGCAGGAAAGAAGGTCTAACCTCTGTTGGAGGGTCCAAGATCAGAGAAGGGCCTGATCTTGGGTAGCCAGGATCACTACAGCTGGAGGTTGTCTGCTGAGCTCACTGCCCACGTGTAGGCACCAAGACCTCCTAGAGAGACCTGGAAGGTGCATCTTGCATCTACTGTGACCACCTCCGTTATTCAAGGTCAATGCTCACTCAAGTTAATTGTGTTTATGAAATCTCTGCAATCTTAAACTAATGAATCACTCTTTCGAGAATATAAGATTAGATTTCTGCAAGCCTCTGATCACAACATTTTTATCACTCAGTTGATATATGACTTTGTCTTATGTGCCTTTCTGTTTAAAGATACATTATTTAGTACATATTATTGATTTTCTGACATTGAACTCATGACCATCAGCACTGTACTACATGCTTGGATGAATATTCCCCAATATATATCTTTTCCATCAGGCAAATCACTGCTTCTGCTTGAGAAGCGTAGCCTGCACTTCAGCACTGCACTTGGAGGTCATCTTTAGTGGCAGAAGCACCAACAAATGGCACAAAAGTACAAAAAGAAAAAGTGGCACTAAGCTGTCTTCTTTATGCATCTGTGAACAGAATGAGAGCTGAGAAGAACAGGTACAAGGCCAGTGAGAGAGCTCAATGGACTAAGCACCTGCTTAGTCAAGTGCAGGGACCAGGGTTCGATCCCCTGTACTGCATACCATGCTGGCCCCGCCCTCAGGCACGCTGAGCTGGAGACCAACAGAGTCCAGGCGTGGTGGCATATGCCTGTAATCCCAGCACTGGGGAAGCTGAAAACAGGAGGGTCACTATAAGTCCAAGCTGTGTAGTGAGACCCTGTACCAAATACATAAATTTAAAAAAGAGAAAGAACAGATATGGTGCTCCCTCCTCAGACTTCAGCTGCCAATGTATGTAAGGGACAATTCGAGTATTTTTGTTGCTCCACATGACGTTGGAAGTGCGCGTACATTTGGTTAGTACAGAATCTGCAAAAAGTGAGAATGAACTGTACTTGTAACATAAGTATTCAGAGTCATCCCACTCTCATTCTAGGGAAGATTGTTGATGAAATCATATTCACTGTACTGAAGGATTTTTTTGTTGATATGCACTGGTTTAAGTACATCCTACTAAAATTAAGTTGTTCATCCTTATATCATCTGAAATGGTCTTATATACCCCTTGCGAGATCTAGGAGTCAGTGATCTTTTCAGCCTAGATTTTGTGGGTAAAGCAAGAGTGTGATATGTGATAGTTTGGGCCTATCCAGTCTCAGGAATTCTTTCTCTCCTTAGATTTCTGTTGGAATCTCTCATTTTTTTCAAATATTCCTGGTTTTCACCAAACTTAGTTCTGTCCCATAGCCATTTGGATAAGTTGTGCTTATCCTGCACTTGTTAATAAAATAACAGCTTGTATTTAATGTAGATTGGTTCAAATCAGAGAATTTAGCAGCTTTCCAAGTCTACCAACTTCTTCCTGTGTGGTTAAATGCTCCCATATTTGATGAAAATGGAGAAAGGAGATGACAAAGAATTTGGATTTTATCCTGGAACTTATTTGCTTGCTTTTAAAACTTAATACAAGATTTCTCCAATTTATTTCTTATAACTACATTAAAAAGCAAAAACAATTTCTGTGAGAGAGTTGGTTTATAGGTATAAATACTATTTAATTTGAAAGTATACCATAAATTAGATTTAAATGCTATCTGGCATTTTTATTTAAGAAGTCCAGGCTAACAACATTGCAGAGCTTCTCTGATGATGGCAGCTGTGTGGGGTGGCCCTGTCTGTAACCCCAGCACCCTGGGAGGCTAATGCAGGAGAATCATGGGTTTCAACCCAGCATGATCAACTGAGCAATTGAGTGAGACCTTGTCTCAAAATTAAACAAAAAAATTAAAGATTTTCTGATGGCACAAAAATCTCAGTGCTGTAGTTGGCTTCTTTTAAAGGGGTGTTTGTAAAAGCATTTGAGGTTTTGAGTTGGTTTTCAGCCTCTTTGCCAAGTTGTGCTCCAATTACATTTTTCTATAATTTGTAAGCATTAGCTGAGTTATTTATAGCTGAGGCTAAATATTTGTTAATTCAAAGTAAATAACATTTAAATTATGTATACATTTTAAAATCTTGAACTTACATTAAATGTTTAAGAAACTGCATTCTGTTTCCTTCTCTTTCATGGTGTCTCCTGATGGATTTTATTTTTCTTTCTGTATTTTCAGAAGGGTCTACAGGGTGTTTAGGATCTCAGTACTAGACTGGATTCATGGCGATTCTCCTGTTTATAGCCTCCCAAGAGCTGGGATTACACTCGTGCACCATGTCCTGTCTCAATTGCCGTCTCAGCACTCCAGGGGTAGGGGCTGGCACAGTAGGCCCAAGGTTCGAACCCCTGGCTCCTGTGCCTGCTTGCAAGCACTTTAATCTGCTGAGCTATTTGGTAGGCTCTACTTGATGGATATCAGTGTTCATAGTCTGCACTCACTTTGTAATTCCTTTCCAGCTGATCATGCAGACAAGGAGGAAGAGCTGCTCCTAATATAACACAACTGATAATTCAATTCTCAAGTCTCACTCCCCAGAGGAGCCTTTCTTCCCAGATGGCCAGGGAAATCTGTGGTCTCAGATCAAACTATAGCAGAAAATGCCCCCACCCCAGGATGCTTCAGTTTCTGGTAGTGGTCCAGGTAACAGTTCCTGTTATAATTCCTGTTGATTCTGCTTCTTGGAAATGGCTGTCTATAGTACATGCACTACAATGCATAGTGCAAGAACCAAGCAAAGACAGCCAAGTCCTTTACCTTTGTACTTTCCCTTTGCAACCCCATCAAAACCTCCCCTCCTGGGCCTTCCAGGCCTGACATTTTTATAAGGACTCATTTCTTGTCAGTGCCCATCTGATGTTAAATAAATCTGCCTCCAAATCCTGGGCGTTGCTTCAGTGTTTCTGTTTGCCATAGCAAAACTGTGGTTCCAGGCCTCTTTGATCGAGGCAGGAATATAAGACTTGCCCTTGTTGACACTGTGGAAGTGATCCATGACTTCTGGGTCAAGTTGTTGAGCTTTGTGTGCCTTTCCCTGCACTTTCCTCCTGACTTTTCCTTCCAAAGTGTCCCTACACACAGCATTTGTTGGAGATGCCAGAGAAGTCCCCAAATGACTGTACTCTGCAAGCTGTCTCACAGTCTCTAGCTGATTGAAATGGATTTTCATGTAACAAAAAAGTTATTGTTTTAAACCCTAAGACTTTAGAACTCATTGGTTATAAAAGCCAACATGACTTTCCATAACCAGCACAATTTCTTAGACCTCACACATATGCACTGCCATTAGTCTCCAAAGATCTGAATTCCTGTGATGGAACTGTAATTCCCAGTGCCTCAGAATGTGCCTGTTTTTTTCCTTTAAAGAGGTATTTAAATTAAAATGAGGTCACTGGTGTCAAGGCAACACAGGTGGTATCCTGAGAAGGGAAAGAAACCAGAGACATGTGTGCACAGAGGGGTGACAATGAAGAGTACAGGAGAAATCACACAGCACTGTGGCCCTAGGTACCCACTCTTCCGAATGATGGGAAAATAAATATCTGCCACTTGGGCTACCCAGTTCATAGTGCTTTGCGATGGCAGCCCAGCAAGCCAATGTATGTGATGAAGGATACCATCTTCGTGTGCTATCTTGGCTCTCCTATTTGCCAATAGGTTCGCTTGGATTTTTAGCCTGTAAGCAACGGATGAATCATCAAAGAGTTCGCTTTTGCTTAGTCTCTTGTTTCTGCATAAGTACCCTTTATGACCTGCAATCAATTCTGGTAGTTTCTCAGGCCAATCTACACATGAAAATGTGCACCCACATACATAGATTGCATTTGCCTGACATTTCCCATGTTTCATCTTGGCTGCTACAGGGATTTGTGTAATAAAAATTTTAACATACCAAAGGATTCCTATGATCTAAACTAAGCCTGGTCCAAGGGTTCACAGGGAGCTTGATATAGGGTGAACATAAGTTCCAGCATGTTTGAAGATTTCTCCTTTACTGCATGCAGCTCCTTCCTGGCCATTGCCCTCCAGGGCTATCACTATTAAAGCACCTCTGTGACAGGCTTCTCTGACACAGGATCTATCTCTGCAGAGCCTAACATGAGCAGCATTGCCTGGTTGTATGCAAGGTCAGTGGGATAGCCCATCTCCCTCAGCAGGCTGGAGCCAGGCCTGTCTATAGAATCCATGAAGATAACAGTGGCAGCCCGGGCCAAACCAACCTCTGCTGATGAAAGCAAGATATGAAACCCTGGAAAGTCCACAAAACTTAAGATATCACCTTGCAAAAGCTTTGCAGTGACTCTGAGCTTTTGAACAGGTGAACACCCCTTCATAGATACAAATACATAGGACCACTTACTTGGCTGAGTCTTACTTAGCCTTCACTGTGGGGAATTGGTTTAAAACAGCTCCCTCTACTGGGCTATTGACTACTATGGAGCTTTCTGTGTCAAAACCAGGAAAAAAACAACCCTGTTGCCAGATGAACAATCAGCTAGTAGAATTAATGAAGAGACAGTGGCTCACAAGAAACATGAAAGGGTGAATAAATGAATGTTTGCTGATTCCCACCTGTCCCTCTTTTCATCTTAGTCATCTGTCACCTGAAGTAGGCAGGGGAGACAATGATCGTGACCTACCTTCTAAGAGAAACAGGATGACTTTGACACAGCATATTCTTCTAAGGGCAAATATAATCCAAAATTCAACCATGCAGGAAGCAGAAAAGCATGGGAAACAAGATGTAAAGGTGTTCTACAAAGGCAAGCCAGAACACGTTTGCAAAAGGGGCCTTTCCAAAATAAAGACAGTCCAGAGGAGGGCAGCCAGCTACCCTGTGTCTTATTGGGAACATCACCGAGAACTCCAGGCTGGGATCCAAGGGTGTTTGCGGCCTTTGTAGAACTCTTGTAGACTTTCATACAAGATCATCCTTATTTTCTCCTTTCATCTTGCAAGTGTTTTCTCTCTCTCTCTCTCTCTCTCTCTCACACACACACACTCTCTCTCTCTCTCTCTCTCTCTCTCTCTCGCTTCAGAGCTGCATCACTCTCATGCTTTACAGCAATAAGCTATAAAGCAAGGCATGAAAGAGGACAGTCCCTGAAGATGTGCCTTCTCTCTCTACAGAGCCCAGTGTCCCTCATCTCAGCACATGGATATCGATTAGCCTCAGTCAAACCAAAGTGATGAGCCCACCCCATCATCCACTTAGGGATTCAGGAGAGCCCAATAAATCACACCTCTCCTTCCTTCCTCAGGAATTAGACCAATGGAAATCAAAACAGAAGACACTGACAGTAGCTGAGTTGGATGATGTGAGCTCAAATGTATTAGTCAATTGGCCTTTGCCATCTCTCCCCTTGTACTGAAGCTCCCACCAGCTATAAGCAGCTCCCTCTCTCAACAGCTGACCTCTGCAAAGGTTATGGCATGGAGAAGCAGAATGGTCCCAACCAGGGAAGGAGCTCAGTCACCCAGTCCTAGTTTTTCTGCCTGAACTTCAAACTCTCCAATTAGATAAACCACAGGGCTCCCCTGAGAAGATGAGCAGTGGGGAGGAGTCTGCCAAGAGGTCCTGTGTAGAGTAGCAGGGTTCTTAGCACAGGGAAGGAAGCTCAAGAGAAGAAGTGAACGTCCCAAGGAGTCTCATCAGGAGCCATCACGTACACCCACCACCCTCGCTCTGCACAGACACAGCTGTTCGCAGAGACACACTCTACTGGGATCTGAAACACAGACTGAGCTGAACGAAGGGTTCTTGGGCTTTCAGAATCTGAACTGCTACTGTCACTATCTGGGTTGTTCTGCTCCATAATTGTTTTCTATTTTCTTGTCCATCTTCTGCATTAGAATTTGAACTCTTGGAAAGTAAGGACTATGTTTTATTGATATTCATCCCTGCACTCCCAGAGCCTAGTAATGAATAGTGAATACACCAGAAATGTCTCTGGAATGGATAGATGAGTAGAAGGACAGATATGTAGATAAGCAAAATGAACAAATAAAGAATAAACCAAGGGAACCTGCAAAAGGCTTTATTCTTTTTTTTAGAAGGCTTTATTCTTGAGAAACACTGAAGCTTTGATTTGATTCTGACTAATGACTAATGTTACCATAACTAGAGGCAAAGAGTCATAGTAGGCCTCCGAGTAGACTCAGACTGTGTAATGAAATTCCTCAGAATGCCAGGATTTCTCAGGTAGCACAAGCCCCTAACAGCTCGATCTCCCCAGCCTGGATGTAGGCCCTCATCTGAATGTGGTCCTCTGCAAGAAACCCTCCCATTTTCCATATGGCCTTCTTTTCAGCATCCCTCCTCCAGGTCATTAGAGCTTTAGTTTCAGACTGGAGACCCAGTCTGGGAATCTGTATCTCATAAAGAACCCAAAGCCCCCTCTTAATTAAAGTGCAACTTGATAAAATTTAAGTGCAATATTGATAAAATATGACCTAAATGTTCACCTAGAGTACATCATACATTTTTTTCTGTCCTAATCTAAAATACCATCTTTTCCAGAGGACACATTCCATATATTGGCTGGATATGTTGTACGACAATGAAAAAAGACCACAGAGCTTGAGCTTTGATCAGAAGGAGGATGAGGGCAGCAGTGTGAGCTATGGCCCCTTTCGTCTGACAGCTCACGTCTGGTTCTACCCTGCAACAAGTCTGACAAATTCTATAATTTTTCCAGTCTTCAGTTCACTCTTCTGTCATCTGGAGATAATGATTATAACAAGCTTTTAGGATCAATAAAAATTAAATACACCAAATGCTTACCATAGCTGAGTAACAGGCATACAGTGAGTATCTGACATAGTAATTTTTAATTGCAGATGTTGTTTCATTTTTGCCAGTTAAGACTCTCAAAAGTGTAGGCAGCCAAGGCAAAAAAGATGAATAACAGCTTTCAGGGTTCTGAACTCAAGCGGCAAAACGCAGAGCAACCTCATACTGAGGCACAGATGTGCGAGTCCTTTGTTTCCTGACAAGAAAACTTGGGGTTCTTTCCTGGACAGTTGGGCTTTTGGGTCTCCTTCAAATTAAACTCTACACAAATGATGAAGAAGAAGAGAGGGAAGGAGGGAGGGAGGAAGGGAGAAGAGCAGAGAACTGCTTCCTACATCCCCAGAGACTGAAGAGATGTATTCCTTGGAAAATAGCCACACAGTCTCAAAGGGACGCCTGGTGGCTGACCGGCCAGGGAAAGCCAAAATGCCCTGCGTTTAGTTCTCCAGCACAAGTGTGCCTGCACATGCAGTCTATACAGGGAAGCAGCTCACACACGCAGAGAAGGCTTGGGGGATGTCAGGAACCGTGGACTGCAGCCCAAGGGCTATTTTCGTACAGGCCAGAACTGGAGTCAAAGCAGGTTTGGTTTGTGTAACATCTGTGGAAGGTCTTCAGAGCCCATCGCCCTGGATCTCAGGCCAGCGCTGCTGCGGGCAGGGTGGCGGGAGCTTCCTGTTGTTCTTGGCCGCAGCCTCCTGTGTGTGTGGCTTCTTTCTGGAGCTGTTTCTGTTGCTCTGTGTGTGCTGCTGTAGGCCTGTGGGGCTCCTTTCCTAGGGCAGGAAGGTCAGAGATGGTGAACCAGGGAATGGGTCCCGGAGAGCTGCCTGCTGACCCCAGGATACCCTGGCCACTCCACAGCCCCAGGGTATCCTCCCTGCCCATTTCCTCAGCTGTGCATGTCCCCTTCAGATCCGGAGTGACAGAAAGGACACTGCCTCTGAAGTCTACAAACCCAGGCCTGAATCTAGGTCTGCATCTGGTAGGTGCTTGTCTCGGGTAAATTGCTTAATCCTCAAGTTATTTATTGCATGCAAAACTCACGTAAACACAGTCATCCCTTGGTATCTTTGAGTAATCCTGGTCCCAGGATTGTGTAGATCCCCAAATCCTCAGATGTTCAAGTCCCTTACATAAAATGGCAAAGAGTTTGTGTACAACCTTCACACACCACCCTTATGCTTTAAATCATCTAGGTTACTTCTAATACCTAATGCAATATAAGTCCTATGTGACTATTGTTATACTGCAAGGTTATGGACTAATGACAAGAAAGGAATGTTTGCATACATTCAATACAGAGACAATCTTTAAAAGATACTTCCTCCCTACAGTTGGCTCACACCACAGATACAGAATCCACATATATAGATGGATGACTATATGTACATGATAAATAATGTATGTTGATTTCTTTCCTGCCAAGCCTATTCAACCATATGAAGATCATACTGTAATCTATTAGAAACAGATCCACTGCGAAAAGAGTGGCTAAGAACTTTTAGAAATGTCAGTAAAACTTACACAAAATGTACATAGGGACAGTTTGATAGATTTGTTTACCTGCATGTCTACCACATAACAGCTACTCTTCAAGACAGACTATTTCCACCTCATTGACATGAAAAGCCCTTTCTTGTCTCTTACCACCAGCCTATATTAGTTTGCTACAGCAGACATAACGAATACCAGGGGTTAAACTGCAGGACTTAAATAATAAAAATATTTCTCCGAGTTCTAGAGGCTGGACACCCGGGATGAGGTGCAGACAAGCCAGGTCCTGTGGAGGCGCAGGCCTACCGACAGCTCCTTTCCTCTCTGCACTGGTGTCCGGTCTGTGGACGTGCAAAAAGGAAACTTTCTGCTCCCTGTTCTTAAAAGTACATGAATCCTATTAGATCAGGGCCCTGACCTTCTGACCTCATTTAACCTTAATTACTTCCTTAAGGACCCCTTCTCCAAATATAGTAACCAGGTTAGTCAGCTCTCTGTTACCGTAACAAATGCCAAAGACCAATCAACTTATAGGGAAAAAACATTTATTTTGGCTAACACGGGTCCAGTCCCTGAGCAGGCAGACACGTTAGGACTCTAGTGGGGGTGCTGCACACCAGGGCTGGAGTTCAAGGCAGAGCCCTTTGAGGGTATGCCCCCAATGACGTATTAACTCTCCCATATTACAAAGGTTCTTCTGTTTCCCAATAGGAGCAAGCTTTTATCACATGATATTTGGGGAGATTTAAAATCTAAAGTGTATATCCTAGTTGTTTTCTCATTGTTGGGACAAAATTCTCAGCATCCATAAGTTAAAGGAGGAAGTGTTTATTTTGGCTCACAGTTTGTAGAAGCCTCAGTCTACGGTTGGCGGCCTCCAAGGCAGAGGAGTATGGCTGAGGGGTCTGGCAAAGGAGCTCACAGCAATGTGGGAAGGAAGTAAACCACCACAAGGCATGTGAGTCTCCTTCCAGGCCACGCCCACAGCGAGCCTTGTCTTCCCACCAGGCTTCACTTCCCAACATCACTCTGAGCTATAGACCCATCAGGGGACTAACCTATACCACACATGCATAATCCAGTATCACATTCCCATAATCCAGTCACCTTTTATGAGTGCATCTAGTCCCACCTATGAGTGCATGAGGCTTTGGATATCAGGATATAAGCATAACACCGCCCCAGTGGTGCATTCCTATAATGCCAGCACTTTGGAAGTCTGAGGCAGGAGAATCACAAATTTGAGCACAGCCGAAACAACTTAACATCTTAAAATACTAAGATCCTGTCTTAAAATAAATTAAAAAATTGAAGGGCTCGGGATGTAGTTAAGCACCACACCTTTAGGTTCAATCTCCCTTATCATAAAACAAAAACAAAAATTGAACTTTAAGTATAAAATTGGGAGGAGGGTTAGGGCTTTAACATATGAACAGAAGGGACCACAGGTGATTCAGTCTGTAGCTCAATCACCTTCTTACCCCAGACTGTGGCTCATAGCTACTACTTTACTTACAACACTTCAAAACTGAAAGTGACCCAAAGCCACCCCTCCACCACCAACAGAAAAATGGATAACTGAACACTGGCATACACATCCCATAGCATGCTCTGCCTTGGTGGAAAAGAACAGGTTACAGCCCAGAGCATCCATCCTGGGCTGTCCCCTGAGCAGGATGTGAAGGAAGAAAAACAACAGAGGCATTTGGAAGTTAATTCTGACCTCTGCCAAAAGTTGATTCATTAGGACAAAGTCTAATTTTCCTCTCATGTTTGAAGGTAACTTTCCAAGTGTTTGGGACTCTTACTGATTCTCTCCTGATTCTCCCATTCTGGGGTAGAGAAGAGCTCAGCTCCTAGCAGGAGTGTTTCCCTGAAAAGCCATGTTAATATGAAACATAGCTTTTTAGGGGAGGAACTTGACTTTGTATTTGAACTTTCTATTATTATTCTTGCTAAAAAACAATAGGGTAGCTAGCTGGCCAAAGAAAAACAGTTGTTTCAAATTAGGTTAATTTTGAATTAAGCCAATATTGGCTTAGCAGATTTTACTCGAGATGCTTTCCTACACATAGAATGTTTACTAAGTCCTGAAAAGATTGTGATAGACTCCCATGTCTGTTATTATTTGGGCTTATGCTTTGTAAAATATCAAAGTAATTTTCTTTTCAACAATTATGCTGCCAAATTAATGTTAACTGCCTAAAAGAAGAAAGAAGTTTTATAAAAGTTATCTCTTTGGAAGTAGGAAATCTTAATTCACCCACATAGATTTGGAAGTAAAGGTAGCCGAAGCTTGAGATCTAGGATGACAAGCCAAACTGTTTGCAGCTTTGAAAAATGTGGCATTTCCCAGGCAGTGAGCTGGGGCTTCCATTCCCAGAGGTTTCATTCTGGTTTCTGTGAGTCTGGTTTCTATCTAGAGGCCCTATTTGCCTGGTGTCCCGGTTTGCACTAGAAAATTAAACTGGCCAGAAGCAGAGAAAAAGTTGTAGATGCAAATAAAACATCTGTGAATCAACGTCAAAGAAGCTTGAGTTCAAGTCTGGCATATTCCCTACTTGTATATATGTTCAGGAGCAAGCCGTTTAACTTTTCAGAGCCTCAGTTGCCCCATTCACAAAAGAGGCACAATAATTCTTATCTTTGAGCATTTGGTAAGAATCCAGAAACCTGTTAAATAGGACACAATGTGAATGGAGGAGCTCTGCTTTGATCTGAGGCTCAAAGTTGTCCAACAGATATTCACCATTCCAGTGGGTGCATGGAAGGAGGCTCCATACCACCAATCACCAGGACAGAGTGATCAAAAGCCACAAGGAGACAACATCTCACACACGTTAGAATGTCTAGTGTCAAGAAAAAAGCTGTTGAAGAAGTAGAGAAACTGGGACCTTGCTATGTCATCGGTGGGAGTGTGAAATTGTACGGCTGCCTTGGAAAACAATGTAGAAGTGCAACCAAAAATTAAAAATAGAGGGGCTTCAGGGTTAGCTCAGGGACTTGTGGGTTAGCTCAGTTGTGTAAACGCCTGCTGGGGCAAACCCAGTTAGGTGTAGGAGAACATGGTTCGACCCCCAGCTCCATGTGCCTTACTAGATCCACCCTTAAGGTAGCCTTGGGAAGAAAAAAAATCTAGGTTCAGCCAAATAGCTCAGCAGATTAAAGTGGGCTGGGAGTTTGATCCCAGGCCTGCTGTCCCACACCCACTCTTGAGGTTCACTGAAACAGCAATTGAGACTCAGCATGATATCAAGTTCCTGTAAGCCCAGCACTTGGGGGGCTGTAACCAAAAGGATCATTATGAGTCTGATCTACACAGTGAGACCCTGTAGACCTTGTCATAAATACAAAAAAATAAAATAAAAAATGGAAATGCTACATAATCCAGCCATTTGACTTGGGGGTATTCATCCAAAAGAATTGGAATCAGGGTCTGGAACTGAGATTTATACTGCCATGTTCACTGAAGCATTATTCTCAACAGCTAAGGTGAAGAAATAACCTAAATTTTCAGCAGGCAATGAATGGATAGAGAAAATGTATGTACAAAGGTGTATTCAGCCTTCAAGAAGAAGGAAATTCTACCATTTGTGACAACATGGCCCAACACAGAGGAGACTATGCTAAGTGAAATAGGCCAGGACCCAAACCACAAATGCTGCATGATTTCAGGTAAAGTTGAACACAGAGCAGCAGAAAGTCGAATAGTAGATGCCAGGGGCTAGAGGAGTTGTAAACACAGGGTTGCATTCAACAGTATAAAGTTCGAGGTAAGCGAGATGATTAAGTTCTGGGCTAGCTAGATAGCTCAGCAGACTAAAGCACCTGTTTAGGCAGACACAGTGACCAGGGTTCGATCCCTGGCCTGCCATGCTGGCCCTGCCTCTGGGGCAAACTGAGACAGTGATTGAGACTGGGCACATGGTAGCACGAACCTGCAATCCCATTGCTTGGAAGGCTGAAAACAGGAGAATCACTACGAGTCCGCTCTGTGCAGTGAGACCCTGTACTAAATACATAAAGAAAGAGATGATTTGAAGTTCTAAAGATTTACTATGTAACACTCTGGTTAGTAACACCATATCATACTAATGAAGATGTGTCTGGAGGGTTGGTTTCATGTTAACTGTTCTACACAACTAAGTTCTAAATCTGAATTATGGTAGTGTTTATTGAGCTCTGTAACTCCACTAAAATTCATTGGATTGTGCATTGAAAATGATGCATTTTATGACATAAAAATTAAACCTCAATGGTGCAATCAAAAAGCTCTCATCAGGGCCTAAGAGATAGCTCAGTGGAATAAGTGCTTACCTGGCAAGCACAAGGTCCTGAGTTCTACCCCTGGTACCACCAAAAAAAAGAGCTCTCATCATTAATTTAGTGATGTCAGTTCTTTCAACTCTTTATTTAGTGTCACCATCACTCCCAACCTGCTTTTCTTTCTTCACTGTTTCATACCCACCTTTTGATATACTATCTAACTTATTTCCCACATATAAGCAGTCCTAAATTGCAATATATATATATATATATATATATATATATATATATATATATATATATAACCAGGATGCTTTCCATAATTGAGAACAACTAATTAATAGTTGTGCACAATGTATCTAATATCATTACCACTTTTGAAGGAACCATGATATTGTGTTATTGTTTTTACCTATCTTCCCATTTAAAATGTCAGCTCCACAAAGGTGGGGATTTTTATTATGTTCACTGTTGTATTCCCAGTAACTAGAATAATGTCTGAGTAGATCCTCAATAAACATTGGTTAAATAAATGAATATGTGTAATGCTTGTGACCCTACAGGATGTGTAATAATCTGGTAATAAAAGAAACAAATCAAATTAAAACCAAGATGAATAAAATACAAAACAACCTAGGTTTTTCATTTCATCATCTGTTTTATCCTGCAAGATACTGAGAAAATATTCCAGTAAAGAATGTTAGCAGGGACCCATGAGGGCTTATCCTCCAGGGGTGGAAGGGCCAGCCAGGAGACTGGGGTTTAAACCAGTACAGACCATGTGATTGATATACTAAGGCCCTTGGTTCAATACTAGTACCAAGTAAACATATAAATAAAAATAGTAAAAACCAAGAGATACCCAGAGGCCTTTGGGAAGGTTGCAAAGAGGGTCCCCACGCACAGCTCAGTCCAAGCAGCTTCTGTCCATGTCGCCTTTTCACCGAAGCACTGATTCACGACACCCACAAGCATGCAGATGGTAGCCCTATCCTGCAGGAAAAGCAGCCTGGTAACTCCTTACACACTCCCTAATGGCACATACCTGCCGCAAGAGGCATGGTCCCTCAGGTTAGCTTCCTAAACAGTAACCTTCCTTCCTGAGGGGCCCTCAGGTGTTGCATTTGACTCTTTTGGTACAGGTGACTTCTGAGATGGTCTCAGGGCTGTGGTATTCACTATCATGGCCTACAGGCAGCTACTACACCCAGCTGGCTCTATGTGGTTGGGAATATGTAAGGTCCTCTTTAGACAAGTCTTTCACGCTGCTTCAGCCACTCAAGTTGGCAAGTTTCAAGTAATTTACCAACCCCTCACAGATTGCTATTCTGCTGTTTGTTCTCTATTCAAGGGACAGACAAGTCTTATACAGCATTGGACCTTACCGCACCCATCCCCTGGAAAGAACTGAAGGGACTTGGTTATCCTAAATCTTCCCATGGAAGTGGGCTCATTTTCTCAAGCAGGCTCGAGCTGTTGGACTTGGCCCTTCCCCTGTTTGTTTCTCTGGCTATGATTTATCTGCTGGGTGCAGAACCCACAGCTCATGATACTTCTGCAGGCTCATAAAAATATTGTAATTTAAAAGCAAAAGTGACATAAACTTCTAAGGGTAAAACTTTAAACCTTAAGGTAATATAAAAAAATGTTATTTTTGTCTCAATTTAAAAAAATTGAAATTCTTAGGTTTATAATAATTCATTAAGGTTCTCCTAAAATAAAAATCAAACACAATACTGAAATAATCAATGTTATTGCCCAAAGAATGCCCATGGAATTGAGAATATAGCTCAGTGAGAGAGCACTTTCCTAGCAAGCCTGAGGCCCTTAGTTCTATCAAAACAGAAAAACAAAAGAAGAAATAAAATACATGTAGCTGTTACTATGGAGGAAGAGATTTATAAAAGTTATACTGCAGCGCAGATGTTATCAGAAAAGAAAAATCATCTCACAATGCAAGACTTTTGGGATGCAGAACATTCAGAGACTCCATAAACCAGCAGAATTATCCAGCAAGAAGTGGGGACATCTTTAGTGTCACCTATAGCAAACTTCTGGTCTGCTATTTTAGGGGTATTACTTCACTGAGGATTTTCAACAGCTCTGGAAATTCAATCATCCAAGTTTCACAGAAAAAAAAAACTTAGGAAAGTACTACAACATCTCCCTTTCATAATGAATTAATTAACTCATATGTTAATGAATCACTTTCAATGACCTTATCCAAACATTGTTTAGGATTTTTAAAATGGCTTTTCTTTTTACATCTTTGAATTAGTCAAAGAAAAACAAGTTCTGGCAGCCTGAGGCTTAATTTAGGTTCCCATCATACTTGTTTTTGTTTGAGTTTGGTTTGGTTTGGTTACTTATTCATTTTTTTAAAGACCGGTCTTACTATGTAGTTCACACTGCCCTTGAACTCGCTATGCAGCCCAGGCTGTCTTGGGGCTGCTCCCAGCCTGCCTAACCCTCCCGAGTGCTGGAATTGCAGACGTACACCACTGTGCCTGGCTCCCATGTGTGTCTGACTACCTGTAGTAGACACACTTGGGGCCTCAGGGGGCTTTGCTTCCTAAGGCAGCCACACTGGGGCTTTTACGGACTTTTTTGAAACACATATTTTGTATGTTCAGACATAATTTGAAAGGCAATTTCATAACAGACTTGATTGTGTTGGCCCCTTCGCAAACACCCACGCTGTCCTCAGAAAGTGGCCCAGGGGCCAAGTAGTTGGGAAAGCTAGAAAACAAAGCTTGCCCACTGGAAATAGAATCCTGTGGACACTTGGCCCTAAGAAATCAGAGCAACGACTGGAAGCTCACGCAGCTTGATTGGACAACTTGGTCCACTCCCTTACCCAGGCACTGAGTGCTTGCTGTGTGTGTGTGTGTGTGTGTGTGTGTGTGTGTGTGTGTGTGTGTAAGAGAGAGAGAGAGAGAGAGAGTGCACGCGCGCGTGCCAGTCGCTGTGCTGACACTGGAGCCTAGAATTTAATCTGGACCCAGCCTTGGCTAACAAGGACAGCCATCCTGTCTTGAGTCCCACTTCCTCACCCGAACTGCTCCAGAAGCACCCTAACTGGTTCTCTGCATCCGTCTTAAATCTGCCCCTGATTCTACCCTTTTCTTCCGGTCACAGAGGTACAAAACTGACAAGTGACAGAATATGTGCTTCTTCTGCCCAGCTCCCTCCAGGGTTCCCCATCTCACTCAAAGCCAACTAGCGGGAGGGACAGAGGGACGCAGGCCTCTGTGACTGCCCTCTGGCCCTGTGACTGCCTGCTCTTCCCTTTCCTCACCCCCTCTACACGCACTCTCCTCCTCCTCCAACAATGGCTCTCCTTTTGCTCTTCTTTCATCCCCAACAGCTCTTGGAGCTTGCTCCTCACTTCCAACAAGGCCTTCACTGCAAGGTCACTGGGCTGACCCCTCCCCCGAAGTCCGGCTCAGTATGGCAGCTCCTACTCCAGCCTCCAGGAGCCTCTTCCTAGAGTTACTTGACTGCATTGCTCTCAGCACCCTCTGACCATCCCATGTGTTTTACTTACTATTCACTGTTTCCCCTTTTCTTCTTTTTTAATTGCAATTTTCGTTGGTATATGTTTGCAGTACATAATGATCACATTCACCGTGTAGAGTTGGTATCTGTACTTAACACACCTTGATTATTTTTTCATCCTCCTCCTCTTCTCTCTCTTGGTTTCTCCATCTCCTGGCCCTTTTGAGAGCAAATATTTTGTCAGTTTTGTACCTAACTGTATCCATAGTTTGTAGAACAGTACCTAGCATAGTAGTAGCTGCTCCATAAAACTTTATTTAGTAAATAAGTAACTAATTGAATGAGACCTTCATGTAAAATGATTAAGCACAGCTGCACAGAAATGATTTTACCAAAGTACAAAATCTGCTCTGCGTATGGAAATCAGAAAGCAGAATCAATAAGGACGCTTTGCACTTAATCACAAAAGGTAGTAGCATTCAGGTAGCAGTGTAGTGGAAGCAATAGTCTAAGCAAAAGACTGCATCTCTGCAAAAACTACAAGTAGTCTGGGTGACACTTTGGTTATGATAGGGGAACAGCATAAAACCAGGCTGGAAACACAGACCAGCTTCCAGTTTACTCCAAGCCAAGAAGTTGCTGTTGAAGGCTTTTAAATGGAAGAGGAACATGATAGGATTCCTATTTTAAGACTTCTGTGAAAGTCCTATAAGAAAGAACTAGAAAACCTGGTAACCTGAGGTGGGAATCCCAGCTTCACAAGTAACTGCAACAGAACTGTTAGAAGATGACAGCCTGGCATAGGGCCCGTGGGTGTGACCAGGAGGGGAAAGTACGGCAGACTCTAAAGGACTTGCTGATCAAAGTTGGGGGTCAAGGAGATGAATGGAGCAGAAAATGTTTAGAAAGACTTCCCCCAAGGATCTTTTTGGGTTATTGCTGTAAGTATATAAATTTATCCAGTAAATACTTATTAAGAACCTCCTATGTTCTTAGCACCAATCTAAGAAATACTGGGAATGCAGCTTGGAATGAAATAGAAAAAGCCCAGAATTCTGGGGCTGACACTCTACTGGAGGAAACTGTCAGTTAATGAAATAAATGCTACAATCTTCGGCTATACCAAACTTAATGAAGAGCAGTGGAGCATAGCAAATGAAAGGAGCATAATTTTCATCACATTCAGCAGCCAGGGAATCCTTGATTAGGTGATGTCATACTGAAGGTGAAGGCCACGAGGAGACCCTTGAAGAAGATACTCAGGGAAAAGAACAGTCATCATAGAGAAAGAACTTCCTCAGGAGCACCGGCAAGGTCTGTGTGGCCTAGGCTCAGGGTGTACCAGGGTGAAGGAGGGAGGGGAGAGCTGGACTTTTCCAGCCTTGTCCACCTCGGTAGATGGTGTGTTCACCATTCTAAGTGTGACAGGAAGCCTTTGGATAGGTTTGGGCAAGGGAGCAATATCAGTTGAATTAAATGTTTTTTGTTGATTTTAAGTCATTCTGGTTGTGGAATGTAGAACACATCCTAGAGAAGCAAGACTAAAAACAGGAGTCCAAGCAAAAGATGATGGCAGGTGAGACTTGGATATTAGCAGTGAAAGAGTTAAGAAAGAAGGGGTCTCCTTATCTCTATGAAAAAAATCAGGACTTACTGATAGACTGGATGTGAGGGGAGAGAGGCATGAAGAATCACCCCCAGGTTATTCACCTGAGAAAATAAGTGAGCACTGGTAGCCTTCAATGAGCTGAAGGAGCATTGGGGAGGACAGGTTTACAAGAGGTGGAAAGGGAATCAAAGGTTTCACTGGAGACACATGACCCTCAGAAAGTGTACTCAAAACATTCAAGAGAAGGTGAGGAGAAGCAGAGAGTTCTGGAGTTGCTAGGTAGAGATTGGATGGAGATATAAATTTGAAGATATTTAATATCACAAGATAGATGAGTTTACCCAGGGAACTAACGATGCACAGGAAAGAGAAAATCCAGGTCTGCTCCTAAGCTGCTGGAGAACAGCTGTGGAACAAAGGAGGAAAAGCAGTCAGAGGAGGAGACTGAGAAAGAGCTGCCAGTGGAAGAGATTAGAGGATGGCATCTTGAATGCCAAGGGAAGTTTCTGGAAGGAGGAAGTGATCTTCAGCGTGACGTGCTACTAGAGGTCCTTTAAAATGAGAACTGAGGACAGCACAGCCAGCTGGAGCTCCTTGGCAACCTTGGCCAGAGCTGTGTTGACAAAGTGATGGGTAACAAAACACAGGAAAGAACGGGAAGTAAAAAGTGAAGGTTAGACTAGACTTGGCTCCTTCAAAGCCCTTGGCATTCATGGAGTACAGAAGATGCAGAGAGAGCTGAAGGGGGCCAGAGGTCAGAGATATCTTACTTTGTTTCGCTTTTAGACAACATTTGTGTGCACTTTGGAGTTACTCAATAGAAAGGAGGGCATCAATGATACAAGCAAAATGTGGTGAGTTGCACAAGTCACAGCCTTAAAAGAGCTTTGCGTGAGCAGGAGAGACAGAAGAGGTATGGGTGCAGAGGTTGCTTTTGGCACAGTGCTAGTCACTAGAAGAACAGGAAGAGTGGAACATAGGGATTTGGGGACTTAAAGTGTAGACTTGGACCTCATGAGGGGCGTCCTCTCCAGCTTTTATTTTTTTAAGGAAAAATTGGCTAGGAGGATAAAGTCGTAGAGGGTTGGGCTTTGCAGAAGAGACAAAGTATGAGGGACTAGCCACAAGATCAAGAGAGAAAGTTGAGGGCCGGGGAGCTAGCTCAGTGGACTACGCACTCGCTTAGGCAAGTTCAGGGGCCAGGTTCGATCCCTGGCAGCACATGTCCCACTGGCCCCACTTCCAGGTATGCTGAGTGACGGTGGAGTTCACAATGGAGTGGTGGCACATGCCTGTGATGTCAGCACTAGGGAGGCTGAAAACAGGAGGGTCACTATGAGTCCAAGCTGTGTAGTGAGACAGAGAGAGAGAGAGAGAGAGAGAGAGAGAGAGCTGACAGCAGATACACTGGAATTGCCAGATCCTAGTGAGTGTCCACCTGAGCTGAATACAGTCCTTCATTTAAAGTGCAATCCATCAGCCTGGTAATTGTGTATTTAACTCCATCTACTTTAACTAGGTGAGGACAGACATAAAGCAGGCAGAGAAAAACAACTGATGATGGTCAGGCAGAGGAGACATCATGGGGTTGGGAATGGAAGAGCTTACTTTTGAGTGCACCAGGATGGGAATGGATATAAAGAGATACAGGTAAAGCCACCAGGTAGCAGTTGAAAATGAGGAGCCTGTGTTGTAAATAGACTGGGGATGCCACTGGGAATAGGAGGGCTATCACTGGGAATCATTCAGTGATGCGCAACACATTGACTTGTGTGTCCAGGCTGACAGACACACCAGGGAACAGTGGTGAACTGAAAACAGTCTCTGCCTCTACACAGATGAGAAAAGTTGTGCAGTACAGATGGGTGATTTCCAAAGAAGAAATGTGCAGCCAAGGGATGTGTAAGCTGAGCCTTCAGAATGTGGATAGAAAATACTTACACTTCTACTTACATTTTTGTCTTTATTAATACTTACTTTATGCCTCACTAATTTTATAATATGTTAATATGTATATATATGAGACATACACAATTATGTTAATAAAAATGTTTATGTGAAATGATAAATGCTGTAAAATTATTTACTGATGGAGATGCTTAATTAAAAACATTTGGAAACCACTAGCCACATGCAGATAGAAAAAGAAGAGGGAGTCAGAGCAAGTCCCTCAAACTGACACTGGCAAGGACACAGATAAGAAATTAGACCAGCTCTCCCAGAGACAGCCTCTAAATTATCCCATCCTGTGTTGGGAGTTAAATTCCCAAGGGATGAGCCTTTCAGAAATGAGACAGAATAAAAATAGCGAGAAAACTGTGCATCGAGTGTGCTGTCACACACAGAAGAGGCTGCCATAGGACAAGGGATATTCAGCAGTGGCTAGACACTGACTGGTGAGGTGTAGTGGAGTGGGGCCCCCCAGATTTTGTGTGAAAAGTGGAGCACGTGCCTCGAGTGCCTTGTAACTCAGCATCCACAAGTATGTGAGGAACAAGCTGGGAACTTGGATTCCTAATCCCTCTTTATAGAGAGCTGGCCTGAGGAAGGGTGATTCATAGCTTTGCATCTAGAAATGGGTGATAGTGGCTCAGATTGTAGTGAAGGGAGAGCTAGAAGATGTGTCAGCATTTCCAGCTTGCTTTATGGGAGAGGGTGCCTGAGTAACAGATGTGAGCGTGTGGGTTTCTGTGGTTGGTATTTTCCACAGTGACTCACCAGGCCCCTGTAGCCTGATGAGAATCATGGACAGAGAGCCCAGAATAGTGGAAAGTTACTCCACATACACTTCCCTTGTGTGTAGATAAGAAAACTGAAGTTTGCAGCAACTATACCAGGGTTGATACACACATAGTTAAGAATGGTGGGGCTGGAACTCTGAGCCAGGACTGCCTACCTTAAGATACCATATTCACTCTGCTACATCATACATTTTTTAAATGATTTTAGGAAAAATACAAATAGCTACAGTTGGGCAAAGACTTCAGAATGCATTTTTAAGGGCGCAGGTCAACTACCGTAACAGGAGAGCCAAGAAACAAACAACAGTTTCAATAAGATTATTTTCTCTCATGCACATGACAGTGTCTGAGGACTCCTAGCTCCAAGTTTGGGAGAAAGGGGTTGTGTGAGGGCACTGTAAGCCTGTAGCTCTAAGGAATGGTACACGGGTTGATAAATCGTGTCAACTTGAGAAGTACAGAAGCTTAACTAAGTAACTCGACAGTGCTACCTCCTACAGTGTAGAGGACATGCCTAGGGTGGCTGCGTACACTCTAGTATGTTGTAAAGGCTGCTTAATTGGGTTAACAAGAAGTCTGGAAGTTTAATCGATTAAGCAGGGGGCCAGGGTTCTCTTGTAAACATCCTAAGCCTGTGTAACAGGGGGCCATGGAGCAGGTGTGAGTGCCCCACCCCAGGGTGGGGAGCCTGTGGACAGTATGAGAGGGAAGGGGGCGTGCTTACCTCCTTTTGCTCTTGTTGCTTCTGAAGTCTTCCGCCCCTATGCCATGCCACCTGCGTTGGAGCCTGCTGACTATGGACTGAAACTTCTACAAATTATAAGCTAAATAAAGCTTTCCTTGCGTAGTTTCAGGTATTGTGGCTTTTGTAACTGCAGCAAGAGTAAAATAACTAAGAGAGATGGTCAAAGGGAACAAGCCTCCATTCTGATTTGGTTAATACACACTATGGGGTCAACTGAGTGCCCTTCATTCATTTGCTAAAGCCCTAACCCCAGATATCTCAGAACTTGATGTTAGTTGAAGAGACTTCCAGTGGGGTTACATCCTGATAAGTTCAAGGTAAGTTGAAAGTGTTATGTCAAACAATGTATTTATATGCCAAACGTCCTAGCTTATTTAGCAGCACAGTATACTGCAGACTACTGGTTATTTGCCCTCAGGTGGTGTGACTGCTTATGCACTACACATCACTGGGCTGGAAAAGGATCAAAATTCAAAGTGCTTTTGCTACTGAATGCAAATCACTTTCACATCATTGTAAAGTTGAAAGTCATAAATTAAAATATCATAAGTTGGGGGCCATATGTGGTTTCTTTAAAGAGATAATAAGGTTAATATGAAAGAATGAAAGTGGATCTTAATTGCAGTGACTGATGTCCTTATTGAAAGGGGGGATTTGGAGACAGATACAGGCACCAGGAGAATATCACAGACAGAGAAAGGCAAAGATCAAGGTGCTGTTTTATAAACCAAGGAAAGCCAAAGACTTCTGGCATACCAAAGCCAAGGGAGAGGTGCATAAGAGCCCTAAGAAGGAGCCAGTGCAACAACCCCCTGATCTTGGGCCTCCGGCATTGGGAGCCAATGGCTTTCTGTTCTTTGGCCACCCTCTCTGTAGTACTTCATGATAGCAACCCTCGCAGCCTAATACAGTCTGTGTCACACTGACAATCAACTAGCTAGTTCCTACTGAAGTGTCTGTAACATACTAAGTGTCAATACATGTGTTTGTTGGGTGTGCAACTGGAGCTCTTGAAGAGGTCTTCTGAACAAATCGACAGTCTCCTCCCTGAGCTGCCTCCCTTCAAGAATTTTCCCTTGTGGTACACTGTACCATGCTAGAGAACATCTGAGGACAGAAAGATCATGAGAGTAGGATGAAACAGCTCCCACAGTAACCTCCAGTTCCTGGAAGTTCTCAGCTACAGGAGCCCAAGATCATAACCAGGCCCACTACATTGAGGAAACTTTTCCTAGGAGGCTGTTAATTATTCAGTCTAAGAACATATTCATGTCTATAAATTGACTTAGGTCTTAAAATCAGCAAGCTACTTTAAAACAGTGCTGGCAAATCTATGACGTATGTGACACACTGGTCTCTTTGTTATCATTGAAAGCTCTAAGTCATTAAAATATGTTTGGAAGATTTGGGGACTTGAGGTGCATTTGCAGAGCAAATATAGCTTTTCCTCCAAAGCCACATCTTTTCATTTGTTATGAAAAGATATGGCTTCGGAAGAAATATAATCCATGTGTTTCTGGCCTTTTTATCTCCAGTCTCAGCAGTGCTTGTTTCGTAAGCACCACTGTTGGAGAGGACATGCCAGAGACACTTCTATTTTACTCTTTGAACGAATTCATTCAGGGTCTTTCCATGTAATTCTAATCTGTTTCCCCAGTTTCTGGAGGAGCTGTTCAAGAATTCATCAGGAATCCTTCTAAGGCACTATGCTAGTTAGTGTTCTGTTACTATAATAAAATACCAGTGACTGTGTGCTTATAAAAAAAGATTTATTTAACTCTCAGCTCCAGAGGTTGATGGTGCAGGGCTGGTGTCCCTTGACTCTGGTGGGGGCATTGTGGAAAGGAGTGTGCGTGGAAAGAAAGATCACCTGGCAAGACAGGAAGTTGGAAAAACACAGAGATGGGGCAAGTGGTGACCTCTCACTCAGCACACCCCTCAGAGACCCACTACCTTGTGACACTGCCACACTCAGAGTCAAGCTTCTGACTCAGTAAGCCTTGAGGATCACACTTGAGCCACTCCCACAGCACAGTAGGCACAGCTCCTTCTCCTCACCCTCAGCCCAGCCCTAGGGGCAGCTCACACACAGGAGGACCCAGCCCCAGCATGACTCCTCCCACCCTAGCTGCAGAAGTCGGCTCCCCTTCCCTCACCACCCTACCCTGACATACCTCCTTCTGAAAGGTGCTAAATCATGTCCTTTAGGATTGCACTTATGAAAAGTAATGTAAAATCCAGACATCAATGAATTGGAAGAGATGAGGGCTTGCTCAGTGCTATGAGGAGCAAGATGTTTGTCCCCTGCTGTTCAGAGAAGGACAGTTTCCTAATAAACGTATGCATGTCTCCTCTTCAGAGAAATGTGAAGCATGATTCCAGGAAAACTCCAGAATATATGAACCACAGGGGAGTAAGCCCCTTCCGTTCTGTGCCTTTTACAACTGGCCTCTCCACTCTGGGATGTGTTGTGTCCAGTGCGGTCATTGCTTTAAGTGTGTCGGTAACTACAGAAACTCTCAAACAGCCCATAATTGATCTTGAGCATTCAGAGGAACATTCAGTGAGGATTTGTCCTTGGATTCAAAGCAGTTTCTTGGTAGAGAGGAAGGGAGGGTGGGACAGAAACAACAAGCTCTGGAAATGGATGACCTGTCTGCCTTGAAGCAGCTAAAGAAGTGAGGGAAACAAACTGCAGAGCTGCTGGAGCCCTCAGGGTTGCACAATTACCCACCTAGACAAGAGGTGTCCAGGATCCCCAGTGGAGTGCACAGCAGGGGGTGCTGGCTCTCCTCACCAGTGGGATTTACTGAATCATAGGATCCCCAGCCCAGGAATGAAATCACAGGAAGTCTCTGTACTGAGTCACAGAGGGAAAGTGCAATTTGAGCTAAAAAGAAAAATTCTGATATGCATTTTTAAAACTTCTTATGCCCAGTATTGAATTCATTTGCATTCCTCAGCTTATGATGAATTATTTTTTAACTTGTCCTTGGAAGTCTTTTATTCATTCCATTTCTCAGTCTTCTTCATTTCTTTCCTTTTTTCTCCTGCCCTCTTTTTGTGCTTCCCTTCCACCACCTATACTCATAACTTTAAGTGAGTTATGTAATATGTCATGAGCTGGTACATTTCAGTAGCATTGCCAAGGGAGCCGTGTGTGCATGACCTGAAGCGGGGTCATGCAGATACCTGAGGAAGAAAGTTCTGGGGATACTGACCAGCTACTGCCAGGGGAAAGAATCCAATCACCACCATCCTGAGCAGAGACTACGCTAAGCCGCCCCCTCCTCACATAGCTGCACCAGGAAACTCAGAACACTATCAGACTGCTGTCCACAGTAGCCACTACTGCCCGCATTTCCACGAGCCTTGTCCTGGGTACCACTGTCAATCGTGCTGTCTCAGCCTTGTTCTCGGCAGGCAGCACAACCTCCTTTCGCTGAACTGCTGCCTTCCAACAAAAGACCCAATCCTGGGTTGAGGATCTGGCCTGCCCTCTAGTACCAGGCGGTCCTTCTCAGGTTTTCTCTGAGGTAAACTCAGCCTGTTGAGCTGGCACTTCTGTTTCTTTTTTTCCTTTCTC
>PVKA01019916.1:29124-41344 GCA_004027165.1 Ctenomys sociabilis
TCAAAGCCAGCTGGAGAAATTGAGCTAGGCTCTCCCAAATTAAAACTTCAAAATGGTTGAAAGATATATCTCAGTGTTACAGTACTTGTTCAGCATATATGGGGTCCTGGATCCAATTCCCTGTACCCAAAACAACACACACACACACACACACACACACACACACACAATTTAAGTCACTCTGGCTTACACATTGACACACTGGCTACATTAAAAATGAGAATAAAAATGGAGATTCTGCCTAGAAGTGTGTTATAATGAAGCAAATAAAAGATATGCTAGATAAGACAAGAACAGGAGTGGTCATACTCTGGACAAATTTCCAATTTGAAACTGTCAAGATTTCTCAAAACTTCTACTTCTACTTAGATTGTAGAAAACCACAAGAGTATGCTGCACTCATATTAGCAGTGGGGAGAATTTAGATAATCTACAAAAATAATCACTTTCTTTGAGCCCATCCTAAATGAAATTCAATTCCATAGGGTGACAAGACACTTTTAAGGAGAAAGAGACACACAGACTAATACCTGGAAATGCACAGAAAGGAAAGATGGCTGCTGAAGAGGTGAACAATGAGACGTGCTGAAAATTTGAACAATTTTCCAAAGACATAGCATGAGCGAGTGCACCAGGACTGTAGACACAAGGGTAATTCTCACTCTCAGGCTCTTTTCCGTGGACTTAACAGATGTTCCCAAAGACTGAAGGCAAGGAGGAAAGCAGAAACCACAGCCCTGTAAGGAAAGAAGGGCGCAAATACCCCTGGAGGACAGGAGGGGAATGTAGCCGCAGTCCTACAAAGCCGAGGTCTTTTTTTTAATAGGACAGTTTCAATAATTAATACATTTTACATTGTTGTTTTCCTAGTGGTTATCCATAGCGCAAGAAGCAGACAGGTTATCCTGTCCAAACATTATCACCACCAATCTTTCTTCTCATAGAATTAAGCAAAAGTAGCTGCCTATCTATCCTAACTATTCTATATATACAAATAGAGAATGGTCCTTCCTTTGTATCCCCCTTTTTTTTGTTTAGTCCTGTCAGAGATGGGTATTCTATTGTCATTCACTTCTTATAGGTGCTTGAATTCAGCAAAACACTCCAACACAGTCCAGCAGTTCACAATAGCAGTGGGTTATCCACAGAAGTTGTTGACTAGAGCCTTTTACAGACAGCTGAGGTCTTATGTAGCTGGAAGAAAATGCAGCAAAATTGTCTGTTGCCAAGAGCTCTATGAGTTAGGCACATGGAAAATCTCTGCCCTATGTGAGAAGAATTCACCTCTCCTGCTTGCCCCATAGGAACTAGTCAAAAGCTACTGCATTCCCTTAGAAAGTGAAAATCAAGGGATGAGGGAACTATTGTTAAGAGATAAAACAATAACTGGCTCAGAGATGATGGAGGCAGGGCAATGGGATAAGCCTGATCCTTTATACTTTCACAGGTCTTTTTTTTTTTTTTTTTTTTTTTTTTTTTTCCGTAGCTGGCTCAGCCAGCCCTGGGGGCAGAGCTGGTGCAGCACATGGTGCCAGGACAAGCCACAGTCTATCCTTGCCTAAGCAAACACTTTAGACTCCTGAGCTATCTCACCAGCCCCACACAGGTCATTTTTAATGGCTACAGGAGGTATCTTGATTATGTTAGCACAAGTGTCTCTGAAAATTATCAGGATTCTGCAACATGGAAGAAAGAGGGGAAAATTAGGATACAGACAAACAGCAGCAGGATTATGAAGGCATTGATAGTACACTGCATGGAGAAAATCTCTCTCTCTCTCTCTCTCTCTCTCTCTCTCTCTCTTCTTATCTTATCTTATCTTATCTTATCTTAGAGAAATAAATGAGAATTGGCTACAGTGACACTAAAGCCATATCACACCTTTCCCTGGACTAAGTCAGATCTCATTATACAATGGCTAGAACTTCAATAGACTCTAGGAAGAAAGAGGCTGAGAAAGAGACCCACAACGAATGTGAAAGAAAGCAGAAACCCTGGTTAGAAAGGGGATCAGGACAACCAGAGCTGCAGGGAAAAACAAGTTGGCTGAGGATGCAACCAAGGTGGGAAGAATTACAAAGTTAAGGAGAATTAAAGCCAACCTCAGTGTCATCATACATTGCATCAGTTACGACTTTTCTGCACGTAACTGAAAGCTTAATTACTGTCACTTACACAAGCATTCGCTTTATTCTCCTATAAGACGAGGTCAATAACTTCATAGTTACATTGAGAATTTTGGTAATGTCAGATCCAGCATTAGTTCATTTAGATGGTTGCTGACATAGGTGCAGCAGTTCAATGGCATTAAGAACTGACAACTTCACCATCACAAGCTCCAACTGTCATATGTGGATTTCAGGCAAAAAGAAAGGGCACTATTGACCATCTCCATCTCCTCAGTCCCAGAACTTCCCTTTTCCTAGAGAAAGAATAAATATTTCTACTCCTCAGTCACGTATTCACATCTGTAGTAAAGACAGAGCCAAGCAAGGAGCAAGCATTTCTCTACATCTATTTCTTGTGCAAACAAAATCCAGATTCCTTTAGCAAAGAATAATGGGGCACATGTTATTGGATAGATGATACCAGTAAGTCTGCTCCTGAACACTGATTACTATGATATGTGCAAAACAAACCAATATCACATCTGACACATAGTAGGTGTGGGGAGTTTTTCAATCTGAAGAAAGAGAACTGCTTTGAGATGGAAGGGTAAGAAATGCCCTGTGCATCGGAGGTCAGGTTCCCACACTCCAGCACTGGCAATTGGAAAGTTTACACTTGACTTTGTGAATCCTTAAAATGCTCAACAGAGACTCTACCGCCGTCTGTTTTAAGAGCTCTATTAACGGTCAGAGCGGGTGGCTATCCTTGTCTCTTTAAAGGATGGGATGGTTATTGTAAACTACAAAGAATGAAACTGGGCCAGATGCAGAAAAATAGCAAATGTCAGAGAAAATAAGCAAAGGCAGAGGTAGCCTGAGTTTTGAAGAGGACTTCTGAGAGGTGCAAGATGAATAGTGCACTGCGTGCACACATGTGCTCTGTGTAAATAACTCACGGGCTGCCAGGCCAACCTTCAGTGATGTAGGAAGGTTTCTATGCATCCAGACATAAGCTTTCCCACCATATCCCTCCTATCAACTTTGAAAAGTTATTTCCATAACATTAACTTTGTTGCTTTTAAGAAATTTTAAGGATGTTTTAGCGCCTGTTTCTACAGAGTTTAAGCAAATAAAGGAATGGGTTTAAGCCTCGAGATTTTTTTTTTATCAAGAATAACCAACCAGCATAATGAATTTAAGTTTCCTACAAAATCTTTTTCATTCTCTTACATTTCTTTTTCTGCTGCTTTTGAGTGTAAGAGTTGTAAGTTGTGATTTTAGTTTCTCAGCTCTTAGTCAAGTTTCTCTTACTAAGGCAAAATACCTGAGGCAACCAAATTAGAAAGAGGAAATGTTTATATTTTTGACTCTGAATTCCAGAAGTTTCAGTCCCTGACATTTTCCTCTATTGTTTTAGGCTTGTGGAAACACACTGCATCATGGTGGGTAAGTGTGGAAGAGAAGATCTGTTCCTTGTGGTGGCCAAGAAACACAGCAAGGGGCAGGACACAGCCAAAGCCTGAGAGCTCCTGCAAAGGAAATGGTCTTGAGCCTCCCAGCCACCTTCCTTCCTCCCACTAGGCCCATTTCCTAAGGGTTCCATGGCCTCCTGGGAGTGTCCCAAGCTGCCAGCCATGTCTGCAGCAATGGGTGAGGCATGGTGCGGGGTCTGAGACCCCAACTACATCATCTGCCCTTTCCTAGGCAGACATTCCAAACTCCTGGTACCATCTCCTGTCCTCTCCAGTGCAAGACAAAAGCAGATCTTCAGTGGAGATCAACTTGACTCAAATAATTGCTTATGCAATCAGTTTCCAGTTAGGAATCTTAACTTGGAGGCAGGTCAAAAAAGGATGTTGAAAAGTAATTTACTTCATTATGGCTAGATTACTAAGCAGTATCATCATACAGTCAAATCCAACATGATAACTAGTTACAGACATGTAAAGGTGTTTCCCTTGGTCAGCATTCCTTATAGCACTGCTGCATGATTTTGGCTTCTTTAGTAAGGACTCAGGTGATGGTGACTTGGAAGAAGATGCTGCTACCTCATGCTCAGGAAAGTGGTGCAGGGCTCACATAGCAATTGCACAGCCATAGTGAGCCCAAGCTCTTTCTGATTGTATTGTCTTGTCATCCTCACATGTAACTTTCACCTCATGCCTGGCTGTTGTCATAGAATATCACAGACTTGATAGCTTAAAGAACAGAAATTTATTTTCTCACAGCTCTGTAGGCTGAGTGTCTAAGGGGAAGGGTTTCTAAATAGGCCTCTCTTCCTAGCTTGCAGACAACCCCTTTCTCAGGATCTTTCCTTGGTGTGCACACTCCAGACATCTGCTCTTCTTCTCTTTCCAAGGCACCCACCCTACTGGGTGAGGGACCCACCCTTGTGACCTCATTTAACATCACTCACCTAGTACACCCCATCTTCAAATGCAGTCATATTTGGAATTGTTTCATCATATAAGCTTAAATATAGCGACACAGTTCATTCACCATATGGCATAGAAGAGCTGCTCTAGCTGCCACCATCATATCCACATGCCACCCATAGGCAGGGAAGAAGACAATAAAAAACACAATTCTTCCTCGGACGGGCCCACAAGAAATTTGTATGTATCATTTCCACTCAACTTCCATTGGCCAGATCCTAATCACATGGCCACAGCTAACTGCAAAGCAGCCTGGGAAAGTTCCTGCCTGAACTTTCATGAACCCAGCTTAAATGTCTCTTCAGAAGAACTTAGGAGACAATTATTAGTATTTGTCCCATATAGAAATGTTCTATTTTCTGGCATAAACCTGTCCTGTCCACATCTTCATTATTATTAGTTTGTGTGATCTTTCTCTACTATATCTAATTCTCTTTGGTTCCTGTTTGCTTCCTCAGCCTGGTGTTCATTTTACTCAGTGTTCCTGGGAGGAATTTGGTGCAGCCTTACATTGAAGGCTCCCTTATGGCATCCATAGGAGACCCGGATGCAGTGTTATACCAACAGCTTCTTTCTCCTTTCTTCAGGAATGAGGAGATAAATACACAGGGGGATGACATAACTGGCATTCTGGGTAATTAGAGGAGAATGCAGGGTCACAGAAAAAAATGTTTGTTTGGAGACAGTAGAACATTTTGTCTGCTGGTGGGAATGATAACCTCTGTCCTAGTTTTGTAAATCCTCAGCAACAGCAGACCTTCTGGGAAGGAGAGGATGTTCGGAGCGTGTTGACTTCCTACATTATTTCTCTTAGCAGTAACTGGCCCTGGACTCCTGCTTCGTGTCTCTTGGAAGTGGAATGTCTCCCTTCATCAGCACCGCCTACAAAATTGTGCAATTTCCTGCCATTCCTATGATAACCAAGCTAATTTGTGCTTTGAGGTGCTTTCCCTGTTGCTTTAAGGTTTCCCAAAAGCCTTATCTTAGTCCCTTCCTCATCCACTCCTCTGTGGGAACACACTGTGTCAGTACTCCAGGAACAGCAAGCCAGGGAGATGGATCTTTAGTAAATGGGAAGAAAAATCTAGAGATAGAGGGAGAGGAGGGAAGGGAAAGGAAGAAATAAAAAGAATTAAGACACATTAATTGCATGTACCTACTCTCTAAGATGAATGCAGACATTATGCCCTGCAGATACATACAGCGCTAATTAAAAAATGGTCATTAAAAAGTTCATCTTGTTACATTGGCCTCATTTCAGTCAACCTTTATGGCTGCTATTCTAGATCTTGGATGATATAAACGTAACAGACTACAAAGTCTGGCATAGACCTGAGAGATAACCCCTCATTTTCCAAATAAGTAAACTGAGGACCAAAGAACAAACAGCTTTCCTTAAGGTCACGAGGCTGTTGGAAAGACCAACCTGCTGAGTTTTCCCACTTCCTGGCCTCATTAGAGTTTATGCTTTGACTGGAAAAATGAAAGAGAGAATATTTAATAATTGGGTGTCCTCTCTGAACCAGGCGTTATGTTTTCAGCATAGTATGTGATCCTCATTATCCCCCTAAGAACTTAATAATAAGCTTACTCCGTGAGAATTCAACTCAGGAAAGTACCCCACAAAATTTATCCAAGCAGATACATGGGAAATCTATAAGGAGGTGTGCACAATAATAATTGCAATATAATTATTTATAATAACAAAGGCTAAGAACAATATAAATGCTCAACCAAGGAGAAGAGTTAATTGTATTGTAGTTATTTATATAATGGATTTCTTTTCAGTTCTGGAAATAGAATCCAGGACTCTGAACATGCCAGGCAAGCTGTACTCCCAGCTTAGTGGAAACATACATAGCAGTCAAAATCAATAAGCTGGAAATACATACATCAATCTGGATGCATTTTACACACCTAGTATTAAAAGGGAAATTGAGTTGTAAATTGATGGATCATTCCATTTTGTCAAAGTTTGAAACACACAAAGTAATACTGTGCTTATAGATGCGCACATAGGTAGTAAGGTGTTCCTAGGAGTAGAAGCAATAAATACAAATTCGGTTTCCTAGTTGATAACGATACGCTCAGTATGTGCCAGCGCTTGCGTGTATTAACTCCCCCGCGGCTCATCACGGCCCTCTGGGGTAGATACTACAAGCACTATTTCACGGAGGAAAACCTGAACAGAAAGATGTTAAGTAACCCTCATTGCACAGGTATTTAGGAACAGCTTCTTAGTAAGCCACCAGAATGCAGAAGGGAGCACGGTAGACAGGTCGCACATTCAAAGCCTCCATGTAACCCAATGCTTTTTTTGTTTTTAACTTTTGTGACTGTGACACCTTACCGTAGCACTCACTAACTTCCAGTGGCACCAGGGCTCTGACTACGATGACGTCAGTAGAAGCACGGCTGCCCCCCCTCACGAGAAATGTTCACATGTTCACATGGGAGCGCTGCTGAGCACGGCACTGGCAGGCAGAAGGGGACTTGGAAAGAGAGATGGGCTCTGCTAATCCGGACACTGCGGAAAAGGGCTGCCCTTGAGCCACATGCTCCACTTCCAGTAAATAAAGCAGTGCTCGCTCCTCGGGGCTATCGTGGGTTAGATAACATTAACCTCTAAGTTCACCCAGCAAATTCCTGGCTCTGTTCAAAGTTCACCCAGGAATGTCCTCCCTATAACTGACCTTCCCTGCAGTGTTTCCACTCAGCAAGAGAAGTTATGGTTCTCACTGTTTATGAAATTGCATTCTAGTTCCTATTTCAGTCTCTAGTGAGTCACTCTATATCTACTCTAAGGGCTTTTGTAAATGAACTAAGAAGCTAAATTCTGTACTTACAAACCTAAGGACCAGATCCTGGAATCAGGGTGTTGATACTTCTAAAGATTTTAGGGGGCAGCAGCTGTCAGCCAGCTGTCAAAGGAACCTGTCTAACTCTTGATCTTCTTTAAACTGCTACATGTATCTCATTTTATCTTTCCAAAAATGCTATGAAAAAGATGTTACTCTTCCATGTTAAAGACGAAAATACCATGGCTTACTAGGAATTTCTTGGATGGGAGACTGGCCTGAGAATAGGAAGTAGCGATGCAAATGAAGTGTTATTGTGTCTCCTCCTCTCCTCAGAGTGTTAAATGAGTTCCAGTCCCTCCTTTGTGAGGGTCCCTAGAAAAGAATGGGAGCAGGTGTTGCTGTATGTGGATCTGTAATGTCTCCCAAAGGCCGGAGCAGTGAAAGCCCAGTCCCAGCCCATGGTGCCACAGGGAGGTGGTGGGGCCTAGTGGAAGGAGATTAGGTCACCAGACTTATGCCCTTGAAGGACATAGTGGGACTTTGCCCCTGCCTTCCTCTCTCTCTTTGCCTGACTGAAACATCTGAAACTGAGTCAAACAAACTTTTCCTTCTTTAAATTGTTATATGAGGTATTTTGTCACAGAGACAGAAAGCTGACTAAGGTGACTGTGGAGATGGCAGATCTTTTGCCCTCAATATGCACTTGGTGGTGACTGCTGGACCTCACTGCTGAAACCTAAGAGCTCCCCTCTCTCTTCAGAAGAGGAGGAGTCCTCTTAGGATAGGATAGCTGTCTCAGTTACTTTTTTCTCTTTGCTGGGACAAAATACCTAACAAACAAAATTAAGAAAGTGAAAGTTTATTAATCTCACAGTTTGTGCAGGTTTCAGTCCATAATCAGATGGGTCCAAGGCATAGCAGAGAGGCAGAGGGTACAAAGCACATGGCAGAGGGTAGCAGCATATGGCTGTGGAAAATGGAAAGAACAAAAGAGGAGGAGCCACTGCTCCTACAGCTGGGAGCAAGCCTCTCTCCCTTCCTTATGTTGCATCCAGGCTATCTGGCCCAGGGCGGGTGTAGTCCTCGCACCCATAATCCCAGCATAGGATCATGAATTAATCACAACCTAAAGAAGCCCACCACTCTATCACTGCATGAGGCTTTGAGGGGACATCTGGACACAAACCAAACAAACAATGGATAATGCCTCTGTGGGCAGGGGACAGAAGAGACTCTAGAGAAAGAGAAAGATAGACAAGGACAGGTGCTTGGGGTGCAATACCCTCCCCCGAGACAGCTGTGTTTGCCTTAAGATGGAATTCTTCAAGAAAGGTGGGGTTCTGTACCATCTTCTAGTCCCACATGGCTAGTGAGTATCCACTCTTGCTTTCCTTCCAGATGTCGACAGCCTAAGAATGGAATCATCTGTTTGTGTTTACATGCAGAGAACCACATCTGAAATAACAGTCACAAAAATATTAATTGCGCCCTTTAGGTGAAGGCTTTGGAGATTTTTTGCTCTCCTTCAACATTCAAGAAACCACTACTTTTCATACAAGAAACGACTACATTTGTCCACTAGTTTAAAAAATGATTGCTTCCTCAAGAATGCTTGGAAGTTCCTACACAATCCTGTGTACAAAATAGCATTCTATGATCACACAAACAATATGGGAAGAGATGGAAGAAAATAATATCCACCCAGTTCAGCATGTGAGGGTAGAAGTTACAGATCGTACCCTTTCTGGTTGTAAGAGACGTCCACCTGATTCCTCTTATCTCCATGCAGAATCATCCTCAACCTTTCTAGCTATTTGCTCATTGCTCCTTTGTGCATTATAGCTCATTGTGACTATCAGAAATGAGTACAAGAATCTCACAAAGCAAATACAGAGATTCACTGAGGCTTGTTTGGGCACCATCCAAAAGGAGAAAGGAAGGGCCAGCCAGATGGCTCAATGGACTAAAGCATCTGCTTCAGCAGAGCATAGCAGCCAGCAGGGTTCTACTGGAGTTCGACCTCTACCTGCCCTCTGGCCCCACCCCGAGAGTGTGCTGAGACAGTGAATGAGACTGGGCTTGGTGGCGTGCACCTGTAATCCCAGCACTTGGGAGGATGAAAATAGGAGAATCACTATGATTCTATGTCTATGCAGGGAGATCCTGTACTAAAAACATAAAAAAGAGAGAGAGATAGAGGCAGAGGTGTAGTAGTAGAGCGTGTGCTTAGAGGTCATAAAGACCTGGGTTCAATTCCTGGTGAATGAAGAGAGAGAGGGGTAGGGGCAGAAAGAGCAAAGAAAAGGGAAAAAATGGCAAAAAGATGACCAGCTTCTACATAATAGGCACCCAAAAATGGACAAGAATCAAAAAGTGCTTTCTTTGATTCTTTGTTTTTGTTGTTTGTTTGTTTGTTTTTTGAGAGAGGATCTCACTGTGCAGTTCAGGATGGCCTTGAGCTGCTTCCACTTCCCGAGTGCTGGGATTACAGGCCAGTGTCCACACACAATTTAGGTTGAGGCCAATTTAATGTTGGTCGAGGGGTACCAAAGCAGATGGGAAATTTTCTTCTTTAGAAATATCTTACCAATGGCTAGCAAACAGAATTTGATTGTGTGTGTGCCTTCACGAAAGCAAAGGCTCAATTGCCCCATCTATAGCTATAGAAAACTTGGATTTTACTTCCAAAAGGAAAATAGTAACTCGTAACCAACACAATTCTTCTTTTCTATCCTAACTTCCAAGAATGTGATATTTAAAAAATAATCAAATAAAATAACGTCATTTGCATAGGCCTGCCTATCCCAGGGATCAGGGTAGGAGACTGAAAAGGAAGCCTACACAGAAGGGCAGCAGGGGCTGAGGACGGATCCAGTCTCCCCACCAGATTTCTACCCAGGCTGGTCTGACCACTCTGTCTAAAATGGCAGCCATGAGTCCAGTGTGGCTATATAAATTTAAATTAATTCAACTTAGGTACACAAGTCAGAATACACAAACACAAATAGGAAGTTCCAAGCATAACACCACCCATCTCCTACCTTGCATCTTTCTGAGATGTTCTAGAGCAGTAACAATTAAAAATTGATCACCTCTGTAACATGGTCCTAGATTTTTTCTTTCAAAATAGTCTGTTCTTTTGTTGTGTGAATAGAAAAAAATGTTTGGAAGGACAAACACTAAGTGAACCACAGTGGTTACTTGGATACATGAGATGGGATGGATGGGGGAAGGGGACTTAGACCAACAGACTTTCACTTTAAAAAAAATCATGTTTATTTGATATAGAGTCTTGTTATGCAGCTGAAACTTGTAGTGATCCTCCTGTCTCAGCCTCCCCAGCACTGGGATACAGGCATGTGCCACCATACCTGGTTTCAGGGTGGGCTCAGTGTACCAGGAGTTCCAGGATGGTGGGGCACGTGGTACTGGGGACTGAATTGAGGTCCTTGTGCTTGCCAGGCAGGTGGTTAGGCCACTGAGCTATCTATCTCCCCAACCAGAGACTTTCACTTTTATGCTAGGAGCTGTCTTTTATGAGGATGCTTTAAGTTTTAATGTGAGAAAACTACTATAAAGAGACTTTGAAATAAATGAACAAGCAAATAAACATACTGTTCCAAAAGTCTGGCCAATCTTATTTTTTTCTCTAAGAACAAAGATTGTGAAGCACAACAAATGTTTGGGAAGAAATCATGTCTGCTGTCACCTGCCATATGTTTGGCCCTGTCCAAAGCAGCTGGTGTGGCATTGTTTACCCATAATGTTTGCATGTCTTTGCTTGGCTTGTGTCCTGCTCTGTGATTCCAAAATTAGCACAAGGTTAGCCATGAACTTTCCCCTTGACTCTCATGCTGCAGGGTCGGCGATCTGAGTTTTCTGGTCTGCCTAGTAACCCGCATTGCATTGAAAAACTGATGTGTGATCCTATTTAGACAAAGTTCTTAGAGTATTTGCTGTTTATAACTATGGTCAAGTACAGGCTGACATTTTTTAAATTGCAGACCAAGTACTATATTTAGAAGGCAGACTTTTCAAGTTATTAACACTAGTTATCCCTTGACCAAGCAACTTAATCTATGCAGTGCCTTGGCGTATTCGTGTATTGTGTGAATTTAATGCAATAACATACAAAACCCTTCCGGAGGTGTCACACAGCAGGTGTTAGGCATCATTATTATTTGCATATCTAAAGGCATGGGGACCTCCACGAACCTGGGGACCATCCAAATGCTCTGGCTAAAATAACTGACAAGTTAGATTTAAGGCCTTGTTAAATTTTCGTAATATCCTAACCATCATTGTGGCCTCTAATACTTCAGACTTAATGTTGGTTATTGTCATACTATTGTTCATTTGTTTGTTTGTTTAACAAAAGCTTTTACTTGGCCACTTTGATTATTAAATTTATTTCCACAAAAGCTCGCAGATACAAAAAGTATCTGTGGATTTTGTGAGAGGAGCCAACCTCCTGCTTGCTTTCACCTCCCTACCATACGCTCACCTGCTTTTCACTGAGCTCCCTGGTCTGGCTTATTACAGTTTATAAAATATCACTTGGAGCTTCAGATGCAGCCCAGGGGCGCAGTGCCTACCTGGCAAGGATGATCTTGAGTTCCATTCCCACTACCAAATTTTTTTTTCTCGTTTTAAATAAAAAAATACTAGTCTCACATAGTCCTTTATGACTACTCAGTTGTCTCCTAATTCTCTGACTTCAAAAAAGGCAAATTCTGGAATAAGGCAAAAGTGAATTATTAGGATTTCTCTTTAAAAGAAGATGTATTGCTAGTGGGATGCAAGCTGGTATAACCATTTACAAGTAAATTTGAGAGTAATGTAATGTATTTAAAGGCATGTCTAAGCTCCTTCACTC
>PVKA01019917.1:0-41244 GCA_004027165.1 Ctenomys sociabilis
ATTTTTGATATAATTTAGCTATAAAAAAAAGATAAGTAAGCAGCTACACTCTTAATTCACTGATAAGAGATATCTGCTAAAATAATACCTGTAAATATAATATCATGTATGCACCTTGTACAATACCAAAACGTTATGAAAACAGTTTGCAATGTATTAATTCATCGACTCTTTATGGTTAAGGTGTCTTGAAACTGTCTGATTGACATTTGTATTTTAATAAAATAAAAATAAATGGAAAAATAAATAAATAAATCTAGAAGTTTTTTGGTGGAATTTTGGGGTCTTTTATGTAAAATATCATGTCATCTGTGAATAGTGATAATTTGCTTCTTCATTTCCTATTCTTATTCCTTTTATTTCTCTCTCTTGTTTAATTGCTCTAGGTAATGTTTCCAGAGCAATATTATAAGAGTGGCCATCCTTGACTTGTTCCTGATTTTAGATCAAAAGAGTTTTTTAGATTTTGTCCATCTAATATGATAGTGGCTACTGATTTGTCATAGATGGCTTTTATCAGTTTGAGGTAAGGAGAATCTATTTTTATTTTTTTTTTCCTTCTCAGTCCACAGCTTCATTGAGAGCTCCAAAGTAGGTCCAACCCAGCAAGCCTATCCCTGTGTTGCAATAAGCCCCACTCTATCCACAACTACAGAGGCTACCTCTGCCACCCTTGGATCTCACTTCTATCTCTGGAGTTCTTGTTGCCCTGCTTGAACAATGTGTCTGCAACCTTCAGACTCTGAAATTTCCTGATTTCTTTCTAAGCCTCACTTGAGGGCCTGGCCTCATCCCCTTGTTCCAGAGTTGCCCCCTGGAAGCAGCTGTTGGTTTCTCCATCCTTGTCTTCAGGTTCTTGTTTTCCAGAGTCATCAGTTTCACTTGTGTCCATGGGTAGCAGGATAGTAGCCACAAGCCTGTTGGGATTTGCAAACTCTCCCCCTGAACCCAGATCAAATGGGTCAATTTCCTCCTCCTCAGGGGCCTCCTTGGCACAGGCCAAGAACTCTCGCTCTGCTTGTAGCACTTCCTCAGGTCCAATGCAGGCTGCATACTTGTCTAAGATCTGGTGGTTCAGGTCCAAGAAGACTTTGTCCCACTTAAATTTCTGCAGCAAAATGACAGCAAGATCTGAAAAGCCCACAATATAGAAGGCAACAGCAAAAGCTTCCACACAGGAAAGTTTGCAGGACCTGCCATAGTTCATGGAGTTCGCAGCCACCAGGTATGGCAGCAGTCACAAGTGGTTCCCTCGCATTTTCCCAAAGGGCATCACACCCAGTCTGGCCCAAGTGCAGTCTATGATAGCGACTGCAGTCTGAGACACCAGCTGTCTGTTTGCCAGGAACACATACTGGGAGCCCATGGGGCTGAGTATCAGCCTGCTCTACCTGTGGCCAAGGAGCAGGCAATGTGCCAGGCCCAGGCAGGGCTGCTTGCAGCCTCATGCAGCGCCAGGGGGTCGCAATGGCCCAAATCCCGCACAGCTAGTGCAACAGGCAACACAGCTGAGCTCAGGCCACCCTCATCCTCAGCAGCCTCTGGCTCTACAGACGTGCAACACAGTGCCCACCTCTTCGAAAGTCTCCAGGGAGCAGTCCTGGGGACAGTGAGTGAGGCTGCCCCCAGCCCCTGACCCATTCATTGCTCACCGTAGGCCCATAGCAGTGTGCACAGATCCCTAAGTCCCAGAACGCTCTTCAGCCACCGCCTGGTGCTCTATTCCTATTTTCTCTAAGTTTTTTTTTTTTTTTTATCATAAATGAGTGTTGACAGTCCGAAGCTTTACCTGCATTTGCATGTTAAGATGGCCATGTAGCTTTTTGTCTTTGCCTCTGTTAATAAGGAGTGTTACATTTATTGATTTGCATATGTTGAACCATCCCTGCATTCCTGGGATGCATCATGGTGCATCATCTTGATCATTTGCTGCATTTTGTTCCTCTAGGCTTGTGTTCCTGGGCCTTTGTGCCAGCTGTCCCCTGCCTGGAATGCATGAGAGCAAATTCCCAGGCGTCTTCTTCAAATCTGTTTATCAGCGCCCCATCCTCATTGAGCCAACTGTTCCTGTTCTCACCTCCTGCCACTCCTGGTCTCTTTTTCTCTTTTATTTTTTTTAATAAACCTCACAATATTTATTTGTGGAGAAAACACTTAAAGTCTAGTCTCTTAACAATGTTGAAATACGTAGGACCTTGCCTCTACTCATGGCCATTGTATTTACGATAGCTCACTTGAACTTATTCTTCATGTCTAATGGAAATGTTCTTGTTTGTTTTTACTTTTTCTCACTCACTTTTACTTCTCTTGTCTTATTTGCTTATTAATCAAGATCACTGTTTATTTTCTCACAACAATGTATATTCTAGGAAGATACAGATTTTTGCTGCTTTTGTCCACTGATGTACTACAGGTGCTCCAAACACTCCCTGGGACACAGTAGGCAGTTAATAAATATGTAATAAATGAATGTATACATATTTTACATTTGGAGCTATTATAAAAGTTGTGTATTGAGCCTAAATCTTTGAGGCTTTCATGATTGTCTGATGATACATTTATAGAAGTATAATTACTGAGTCAAAGAAACATTTCAGGTGATATGTATACATACACATATCAGCAGAGTATAGCCTTCCATCTCCCTGTCTTAACCTACGCGTTACATATTACTTTAAAAAATATCTCTCCCAACCTGACTTGGTGAAAAATGTTATTCCTTTAAAAATTAGAACTTCTAAAAATTGTTTGACGACTAGTAAATCTGGAGTTTTAAAAGATGATTCATTAGTCGCTGGCATTTCTTCTTTGGTACCTCATAAGGTATCTTCTTGATTTATATATTGTGAATGGTAAAATTGATTTTCATTTTCTGTTAGGAAATAATTATGCATACAAGAGATGATATTTGAGAAATAAACACTCATATACCCACCATCAAGTTTTTTATTTTTTTTTTTTAGAACTGGAAATTGAACTCAGGCCCTTGCGCTTGCCAGGGAAGAGTTTATTCTACTGAGCCATCTCCCTGCCACCCCCGCCACCAAGTTTAAGAAATGAGATGTCACTGATTCTTTTAAATCAGTGTATGTTTCATAATCCAGTTCTTCAGCATTGTCATATAGCCTTTTTATGTGTCCCCATATAGCATGTTGTTTTACCTCTTTAGAAAATGGATTAAAACTGTTTGAAATCTTCTGAACTTTAACACTTCTTTCTAAAATTTGTCAATGTTTCTCTTCCACACCTCATTTATTTTTACTGTTGTATAGCGTGTGTGTGCCTATTTATTTTATCCAGTTTCTTTTGGATGGACAGTTGTTACACTTCTGTCCATGTAGGTACATCTGTTGGTCAAAGAGAAGATGTATGTTTAACTTTTCAAGGCAATATGAGCTTCCTGTCTAACCTAGTTGCACCAGTTGTATTCCCAATAGCAGCAAATGAATGTTCTTATTGCTTCACATTTTTTCTGACACTGTTCTGGAGTTGCTAAAAGAAATGGTATCCTGTTATGATTTGAATTTTGCATTTGCTTTATTACTACTAATGAGATTGAATATCCTTTCCATTGATTGATGGGCTGTTTATCTTTCCACGTTTTTTTCTCTCTATTTAAAAGGTAATAAGCAGGGCCAATCAGATAGCTCAGCAGATTAAAGTGCCTGCCTAGGCAGACACAGGGACTGGTGTTCGATCCCTAGCATGCCATGCTGGCCCCACCCCTGGGGCACACTGAGAGTGCCATAGAGAGTGCAGATGGTGGTGTGTGCCTGTAATCCCTGCACTTGGCTGAAAGCAGGAGGATCACTACGAGTCTGATCTGTGTAGTGAAACCTGTAGACCCTGTCCTAAAAACATTAAAAAAATTATAAAAGGTAATAAGCCTCACTACTGTGATGATCAGAGTTAAAAGTTTCCCCAGATTCTCATGTGTATGTGGCAGGTGATAGTACCAGGGGGCGCTATGGCTGCCTTCTGTTAGGCGGCAGGGCTTTGTTGCAGGTGGACTACTGGGAACACGACCTTGAAGGGCTTACCTTTCCCCAGCTAGTTCCTCCCTTTGTTCTCCATTTCTTGGCTGTCAGGCAGTAAACAGCTGTCTTTGGCTATACTATTCAGGCATGCCATTTCTACCTTGGACCCAGCAGGCCGTGGACTGATACTGTGAGCCCATATAAACCTCTCCTCTTCTAAATTGTGGGTGTTGGGTACTTTGTCCCAGTGACAAGAAAGTGACTAAGACAATTACATTGACTACTTTCTCTGTGCCAATCCCTGTGCATTGCATGTTATCCCCTCATCAGCCAAATGAGGTAATTACCATTATATTTTGGGGAAGTAGAGACACGATTGTTAGAGCATGTGTACAAATTATATTTCTCTAAATAATGGCTCTTACATTTTTATAACATGCACCTGGAGATCCAAGACTAACCTGTAATTCAGTTAGACTGCGGTTTGACAGTAGATGTCTAATTTGTAAAGTCTGTCCTGAGCCTTTCAGAGATTTTTTTTTTTAATTACTAATACTTACACAAAAGAAAAGCTTTTGGAGTTTGTTTCTAGCAGTATTACTTTGCTACCTTAGCAGGACAAGGATGGTGACATTTTTGTTTGTGTCTAGAGATGAACAAATAAATCACTTATATGTGAGAACACCAACTGAAGAAAATGCAAGACTTTTCAGAAGGGGTTTTCTCCTGAAGAAACCAAACTTTTTTGATCTATGAGTGATTTTCCCTCTCTGATTTAAAATAAAAAATAAAAAAAGACAAAGAAAGAAAAGAAGGAAGGAAAGAAAAGGAAGGAGGGGTAGGGAAGAGAAAGGAAAGGAAGGGAAGGGAAGGGAAGGGAAGGGAAGGGAAGGGAAGGGATGGAAAGGGCAGGGAAGGGAAGGGAAGGGAAGGGAAGGGAAGGAAGGAAGGAAGGAAGGAAGGAAGAAAAGAAGATTCTGCCGGTGATAATATGAGTGAAATTTTCGTGAAAGAAAATACAGTTATTGGCTTTTTTGAGTGAATCAATCTAATAAACATTTACTTTAAGCTTGTTTTATACAGGATACCAAGACACAGAGAGATGACAGAGAAGTATGTGATGTCCATCTTCACTGTTTCCTATTTAGTTGAAAAAGAGTTCTGGGGAAAAAGTCTACGACAGAACTTCAACTGCTTTGCTAGATGTACTCCCCAAGATGTGATGTGTGGAATGTGTTCCTGGGAAGGGCTTTAGGAAAAGTTCTGCTGGTTCAGTAGTTCTGGGGAGTTCTGCATACCAGTCCCTTCTTGTAGCTGTATGGCTCACAGTTGTGTAATAAAGGCTCTGAGGGGAGTTACTGCGCAAACATTCCTGACTTAGTGTGACACCTCTTCTAGGTTTGTTTGATCTATGTTCACTCAACTCCTACTAACATTTTGAGCAACTGGTGCTCCTTAAGATACAATTTTGCAATCCCCGCTCTAGAGCCTGTGTCACTTCCACCCTGCTCTGTGATCTTCAGCACTTTCTCCCAAGAGTTCCTGAACCCCCTCACGGAGACACTGTGAATCAAAATTTCCACAGAAAGTTTCCCTTAAAAATTTGGAATGCTGCTTTTGTGCCAAAATAACATGAGCAGAAAGCCACCTTATTAATTCTCCTCTTCTTTCTGCCAAGAATCTCAATCGTGCAGTATACGTAGGATATCAGCTGTGGGCTGACACATAAAAGTGTCGGTGGACACTTGGCAAAGCCAAAGATGCTCCGACTTGCTTCACTTTCACCCGGATGGTGTACTTGAAAGCCTTTTTTTTTTTTTTTTCCTTTGAAGGCATGCCTGCCACAGTCATTTCCTTTGGTGTAGTTTTAGTCACTTCCACAGAGACATACCGTCATGGAATAACCTGTGTTCCCATCATCATTTCAAGGGTGGCTCCCACGTGGAGCCAGGATGGCAGTGACCTAAGGCTCACCTTGGCTCACCACCCTCAAGCTGCCTCCTTGGTCTGGTTTTGGTTTAATAGCAAGGCTGTACGAAATCCAAATAAACAAACGAGGGCAGAATAGCCAAACGACTGAAAGCAAAGCAGCTTTGAAACTCTTGGAGTTCGGCTTGTGTGATACAAGCCGAGCACACATTACTCAATAAACAAGATGCGCAGTGGATGAGATGCCCAAAGCCAGATTTGTTTCTGGACAGGCAATGTGGCCTTCTTTCCCCAGCATGTTATGTTTTAGCCTCAAATGCAAACTCTTTACAAATAATTATCTTTAAAGAGCACACACACAAAAAAAATCACCAACTTTTTAGTTTTGGGTGTTTCCTTAACATGAGGCAAAACTAATTTGGACTTTGGGGACATTTGCTTTGGGGTTTCTGGAGAGCGTCATATGGTTCTTCATTGAATTAAGCCTCAATGGGTGGAGACAAACTTATTTGATTTCACAAACGTAAGATCCCAAGTCGGCCAGGTTTCTGTCTTCTAATACAGAACAGCAACCATAATTGGAATAATTCAAAATAATTGTTTTGGCTTTTCACAGCATTTTGAAAAAATATTTCCCTTGTGGATTATAAATGTAAAGCTATAAATTTTTCCTTTCTTAAGTAGGCACTAAAGTTCAAATAATTTGACTGGAATGAAATATAAAGCAAATACATTTTTGTCCCTCTAATTTGGTCTTTGCATTTCTTGATATCAATGCAGAAGAATCCTGACAGCTGATCATTGAGTTAACTGATTTCATGACTAAAGGTTTTTTTTTCCCCAGCCTTGGGTTTCTATAGTCAGACATAGAGCAAGAGACTAGATTGTTTGGCCAGTGCCTAAGTAAAACAAAGTATGTTACATTATCCTAAATTTCTTTTGTTTTTAATGGATCAGTTATTTTAACTAGGTTCTTAGTAAGAAATTTGGAACACTAATTTATGGGGATAAATTCCACTTGTCAGAGCAAAAATGGATTGCAGGTAGCCCTGGAGCTGAGGAATAGCTTTGCTTTTTGCTAAAATCTGTGAGTCCACTGCTTTCTGATCTACCTTGAACTGCTCTGAAATCTGCTATCTCTCTATCTAGGTGTCAAAGATCTTGCCCTCCTGTTGTCTGGGTTTCCACAGCTTCTTCTCCTTAAAGTAAGCATCAGTGTTTGGGAATTTTCACTTTGCTGATGTCGATTTTTGTAGAGGTGGCAATGACAGATATCTGATGTGTTCTTTCTGGAGGAACATGATTAAGGCTAAGAGGCCCGGTCACAAGTGGCAAGCCTCTGGCCAACTGCTTCAGGAAGACCACTCTCTTGCCTCTGTGACTCCCTGGGAGGGTGATCAAGATGGTGCTAGAAGTGATGCTGGCTCAAAGTTTCCTCACATGCTGACTGAAGGGTTTCTTGCCATGGCTCAAGAGCTCTCAAGGCACATCTTCAGTACGGTAGTATCTAGGCATTTTTCAAAGCTTAACCACCTGAGTAACACGATTCTTGTAGCAAGAACTTTCTTCTTTTTCTTCTCAACCTTTGATTTAGCAACTGTGTACTTTCTCTTGTACAAAGTCATAGCATCATGGAGTATCTTCCAATCCCTCTAACCAGGACAGGATTTCAGCTGCAGTGGGGCTGCCTCTTCTTCTCTTCGAATTTCTTCTCTTTAGGGTCTGGCTGCTCAGTTTTTTTTTTTTAACCTGCCCTCTTGCAAGATGGGAAAGAGCCATTATCTTAAATTTCTTATAGGATCTAGATACCCTTTATCCATAATGCTTGGGAACAAAAATATTTCATATTTTTATAGTTTGGAATATGCATAATGAGATAGCACCCTGCAGTTGGGTTGAATTCTAAACACAAAATACATGCTTCATATATACCTTATACCCAAGTGGAATGTAATTTCATTTAATATTTTGGTGCTTCTGTGTTTTCACTGCCTTCATCATAGAAGGGCAGGTGTAGAATTTTCCACTTAAGGTGTCCTATTCGCACTCAAAAACTTTCATGCTTTGGAGCATTTCAGATTTGGAATTTAGGCACTGGGGTGTTCTAATTTTACATGGACCTGAGAGCTTCTTCCTGGACCAGGCTAATTTCAAGTTTCTCACTTCCTGGACAACTGTTCTGACCTGCACAGTGGCACAGGGTGATGCATTAAGAAGGCCTCCAGGGTTGTGATTTTTTTCTTGTTTCCTTTCTCGAGTACTGGTTTTATCTAGGTTTGGCTCAGCATACTTGTTTAAGGACGAAAGCTTAGGTCTTGCATGAAGGTCTGCAGCTCCTGAGAATCCCTTCCTGGATGACCTCCTCCAAGCTCCAGAGGACTTGATACAAACTAAATGAAATGACTGTTGGAATGTTTGTGTCTATTTGACTGTTTAATGAATTAAGAATAGTCTTGGGCACCCTGACTGTAAAGAATAAAGATACCTCACTCTTAATGCAAGAAGAAGAAGGAGAAGGAGGAGGGTAAGGAGGAGGAAGAGGAAGAGGAGGAGGAGGAGGAGAAGAAGAGGAGGAGAAGAAGAAGAGGAGGAGGAGGAGGAGAAGAGGAGGAGGAGGAGAAGAAGAAGAAGAAGAAGAAGAAGAAGAAGAAGAAGAAGAAAGAAAGAAAGAAAGAAAGAAAGAAAGAAAGAAAGAAAGAAAGAAGAAAGAAGAGGAAAGAAGATGCTCTATTGTCATTGTCTTGAAATTCTTAATACTTTTCAACCAAGTGGTCTTATATTTTCGTTTTGCTCTAGGATCCTCACACTCCTAATCAGTCCTTCTTCCATGGCTCCCTGATTATCTCTTCTCCTTCTCCTTCTCCTTCTCCTTCTCCTTCTCCTCCTCCTCCTCTCTCCTTTTTCTTTTCTCCCAGCTGTAGCTTTAAATATAGCCACACTACCATGCAAAAGGCTGGGCTAACCACTCTCTTATTCACTGGAGCAGGAAGCTGAGTATCCATCCTGCACTGAGTCAGTCTTCAATAATCGCCTGTGGGTCGTGTGGCTTACTTGTCATTTGAGTGGATTTTATTTTTGCCATCCATGGACTTCTAGTTTCACTTCCAGGAAATTCCAGGTAATTTGAACAGCTGAATATGATTAGGAGGCAAGTATGTTGCCTAGGAAAAATTCAGCAATGCAAAGGTTTAATAAAAATATTTTTCATTTGTAATTTTTATGCACTTATCAGCAATAAATCTTAAACAGGTGCAAAATCAGTTTACATTTGGAGTTTACATTAGGATTTTTAAAAATCTTACCAAACACCTGAATATTTGTTTTATGATGTCAGTTTCCTGTTATATGGTTTCTGTTTTTACATGCTGAACCATATGGTGGATATTTATTCAAGTGCTTATTAAATTTTTATATTTGCACCACTTACATAAACTGCCTAAGAATTATTGCAACAAAACTCTTGTCTGCGTAGGCAATTGTTTTCTTTTCTTTTCTCTTCTTTCTTTCTCTCCTCTTATATTGCTTTTGGAAATACTTTCAAAATGGTAACATTTCTTCCTTTTTTTTTTTTCAGAATGAGGGACTGAACTCAGGCCCTTGCACTTACCAGGCAAGCGCTTATTCCACTGAGCCATCTCCCCAGCCCTCATGACATTTCTTCTTACTCAGTTTAAAAATTGCTCACCTCTTGTTAAGTGCCTACTTAACCAAAGCAATCAGGCTCAGGATGCTATGGTTTGATCCCCAGATTCTCAAGCCAAACCAGACCTGTCCTGAGGCCTCAAAAAAAAAATACAGGGTCTGGGGAGATGGCTCAGTGGAATAAGTACTTCCCTGGCAAGCTCAACGACCTGAGTTCAATCCCCGGTTCTGCCAAAATAAAAAAATAAAAAAATAAAAAAATAAATGCTCACCTCACTATATTCGCTTCTCCTCTACCACCTTTGTAGAAATGCTTTTTTGCTTTCTTGAAGACCATGAAAAGAAACAGTCCTATCATTTCTCTGTCCATATTATTAAGAGCATTGTAACTTACATGATGCTTAGCTCTTTATGAAAACATGCAGAAGATACTTTTCACTGCTCTCTCTAAGAGCTAGATTAAGGGCTACCTCATTTCAGGCTATGCCTAGCACATCAAGAAGAAAATATGTCTCAAGCATCACTGAATAAGGATTAAGCCAGGTAAAACATCGAGTTACCAATACTACTTTCGGGAAGAATACTGTATGTGGCTGAAGGGAATATTGTGAGAAGCAGTTTGGGCTGGCAGTAAGAATTTCAGGGAATGTGTATAAGTAACAAGATGTTCAATAAACTTACCTCTGAGAGATAGGCCTGGACTTTCAAAGGAAAGCAAACACCAAAATGACACCCAGGATTTGGAGAGATTTATTTATGTTAATGTGAGCTAATGGGGATCATTCCCAAACTATCAGGCCCTGATTTCTGGTGGCCTAAGACAACTTGTCTCATATAGGATAAGAAAGCAGGAAGTGCAGAGGCAGAATAGCTTGTGAATTGAGGATTGGCTTTTCCCATATGCATCATAGTGATCAGCCATATCTAAGAAACAAAGGGAACAGAGACAAACTGGAACTATTACCTGGGCAAATAACATATTGGCCCAGGGTTATGTCCTGCTACCTTTCCCCCCTCTTTTTATTTTTCCAGAAAAATCACTGGACATATTGCATGTGATCTTCTGGCCCAACTAGAAGCAGTAGCACTGGGGTTGACAGTGGGCCTAGGATGGGCTCTTGCCAAGGTCTCCATGCCTGAAAATCCTGCCAGCAGTTTGTGGTTTGTTTTCCTCCTTATAGGGTTTCTCCCTAAGTTGACTCTGACAAGGAAACAAAAGAGTTAATCTGATCTAAGAGAGTGTCCAATGTGCTTTGGACACTTGTCAAATCTGTATCATTTGTAAGGGCCTTACTGGTTATTTTCTATTTTTTTCAGGGCAATCATCCATAAAGCTAAGGCAAAACAGGGACTAACGTAAGCAGCTTGAAAGGGCACAAAAATCAAAAGGAATAATGCATTGAGGTGTGGAGCAATCCTGTGAATGGCGTCCTCAGGCTTCAGCCTTTTGTGGGCTGGTCAGCATCTGGAATGACCGGAGCAGGGCGTTCAGTGCACTGTCTCTTCAGAGTGAGCCCTGGAGGAACTGTCTAGTCCAGAAAAATTCTCCAGAGCTCTGGAATAGTTGATCTGAAACTGGATTTCTGAAACTTGTAGAGGTAGTTATATGTGTTTGCAGGAATAGCTTTTAACTTAACTTTTGTGGAACTAGGTGCAAGCTGAGTCTGAAGGAAATGTTTTAATTTCTCGAAGTTTTAGAGCTTGTCATCTGTAAGCATTTTTATTTAGGTATTTCTGCTACAAATTGAGGCCCATTGTGGCTGTCAGTGCACAAAGGTAGGCTATATCTAGGTGCACTTTTTTCACAGCAGGACCCTGCAAACTTATTGTCCTCTCATTTTCTGTAGAGAATGCCTTGGGCTGGACTCAGTGAGTGTACATAAGTACCAACAGCTATCAGTTAGCACTTACTTTTGTGAAATTTATCTGTATGTCAGCTGGAGGTCAGGCTCAGTGACACAGACAATGAAGCCTAAGCTGGCTGAAGGGGTACAAAAACCAGCACTTCAGCTTGAGCTTACAGAACATGCAGTGGGGGCACATCTGGCTCCAATTGAGATGGTTCTTCTGGGCATACCAGATAAAGGTTTCCTGCTGGGATTAATGTTTGAGTCAAATGGATCCCCAGAAGTGGTTTAGGCCTCTGGACTGGATTACTTTGAGTGCAAGTTTGGCATCAACAGTGGCAGGTTTCTAAACAACAGCAGGAAATAATTTGCTATGCAAATCATTGGTGCAAAAGAGCTTTGGCCAAAATAGCTTGTCTAAGGTGACACAGCATGGCTAGCCTGTGGGACTTCATTCCTAACAAAGCTACTATCATCTCTAAACAGGGTATGCTCAGCATCTGTGTTGATCTACAGTTATTCAAGAGGCCCAGTAGCAAGTGGCACCTGGATAGTCAACTAAGTCTCCTAACTAGGTTTCAGCCTAAGGTAAGCTTGTCACTTTTTTAGTCAGAAGAACAGTGGCTGTTAGAGCATAGAGGCAAGGGGGGGAGGCAGCCTTAGAGACTGGATTGAAGTAGTTCCACAGGTAAGCTACTTGGTTCTTCCAAAGGCAGACAGTCAATAAACATCATTGTTTTTCTGAAGTCTGGGATCCAGATTCTATGGAAGCCAGCAACTCCAAGAAATTTGTGGAGTTCCATTTCTTATAACTAGTTTCTGCCAGATATTGCAGCAGAGCGTTTGCCCCTTTTCAGCAAGCAGCTTATGTGCCATTAATCAGAAGTGCAGTGGTATTTTGTGCTGGGAAACAAGTTTTTGGACCTTTGGGAGGTTAAGTCCAGGAAAGTTGACTTTTGAGCTCAGAACTGGGGTCTTTGTGCAGAGGGGATGATTGAGAGAAGCCAGTGGAAGGCAGAAGAAAGCATTCATTAGGTTCAGGTGGTTGTACTAGCAGGTTGTGGGGTGGAAGAAGACTGACACAACCTACATGGAAGGAATTTACAACAGCATTGTCAGCTTGGAAATCCTGAGCTGTCTTTATAGGCAAGACAGGAGGATTTTAGCAGTTTGACGGTCTGTAGTGTTTCTCAGGGCACCATGATAGAACTAGAAGAGACAGAGAAACAGGCTGTCTTGGATAAAGGGTGCTGGCAGCTTGACCAAATCTATTCATCAGAGCCTCATTGAGAATAGTAGGGGAGTTCTTAGATCCCTATGGCAATTGAATCCAAGTGAGGTGGCCTTTTGTCAACTGTGCTGACTGACAAGCATACTAAGGCAGAATTCTCAGGAAGAATGGGCCTCTTTGGTTCTTTTTCTTTTTTATTTCAGTAGTTTGGCCACCTTCAACTCTGTAAAAACTTTTTTCCTGCCATCAAAGGCTGTAGGTTTAGACTAACTAGATTGTATCTCTGACTTCCTGTGTGTCTATTGTGTACCCTTGAATGATGGTGCAACAAAGGGTTGGTGCCCCTCTGAGAGATAAATCATTCAGGTGTCCCCTCGGCTGTGGGGACTTAGGCATGACTTAGCTAAGGAAGGCATGAGACCTCCATTTTGCCGTATGCCAATTGCCACAGAACCACAGGTGACGACCTAATCAGCCACCTCAATCAGAGCTTTCCAGTCTAGGTGCACAGATGGAGCAGCCTATTGTTTATGCTGTCTGTTCCACTCATTCACCCATTCATTCAGTAGCACTCAGAGATTAACATTTTAACCCCTTCCCTTGAGAGTGGTCCTGATTAAGGAGAATTGATCAGACTTCTGAGAAGGACTGACAGAGTAACGGGGTGAATCTGGATCTTACTGGAATCAAGTATCAAGCAAGCAGGCAGACAGACAATGACCTCCTCCCTTTGGGGTCCAATGTGATCTGCTCAAGCAGATAGCTAAGAATCCTTCTCCAGATCTCCAAAGGGACTCAAGAAATCTCAAGCGTATGCTTTCCTATCAGGACCTGGACGGGTCATTGCTCCCCATGATTAGTGACCAACAAGGTGAGCACAGTCTTACCATCCAACTCACCAGATACAATGGCAAGCAGAAACACTGAAATGACACCCAGGATTTGGAGGTAGATTTATTCACCTTGATGGATAGTGATTGGGATCATTCCCAAAATATTAGACCTTGATCTTTGGTGGCCTAAGTCTTATACAGAATAAGAAAGCAGGAAGTATATAGGCAGAATGGCTTGTGAATTTGAGATAGGGTCTTACAATACACATCTTAGTGACCAGCTATGCATCACAGCAATCAGCCATTTCTAAGAAATAAAAGTAACAAGAACTGTAATGGGAACTAGTATCCATGTAACTAACAAATGCTGGGGAAAAAAAGTGCTGGGGGCATCTTCTACTAGACTTAATTAGAGAGATTCTATTTGCAGGATGAGACACATAATTTTAGGCCAGACACCAATGTTCTGGGATGATGGGTGAGAAGGTGTGTCCTACTAGTAATCCTTTATCACCACTTCTGCATGCAGTTCCTCTACAGATAAATGTATCAGAGATATTTTAAAGATCAGCATCTTAAGAGAATGCCAGAAAGTAGTTTACCCCCACATATTTTCATCTGTTGATCTAGCCCTGATAGAAATACTTTATATGGTTTAACCTCTCCTGAGCAACTAGTTTGTTTGTGTATATGGTTTTGGGGACTCATACTTGGTCACAGTTTCCTCTTCCAGGCTGCACTGAAAGTTGAGTTTTTCCTGTTTCAATCTCCTGAGGTACAAGGGTTAAAGCTGTGTACCAATGTGCCTGGCTTAAAGATTATTTTCTTTTTCTTATGTTATCTTGGAAAATGGAAAATACATTTCTCCAGACTGCCTTCACTCCTTCTTTAACTTTTCATTCTAATTTAAAGGCATTTATGCCAATAGCTTCCTCTTTGGCTACCTTGTCCTCCTTTTCCCCTTCCTTTTTTCTTCTGCTCCTCTTTCCCTTCTATGATAACATTAGTGATCTCTTGCTCATAAAGTAACAATTATCAGGCTTAATTTTAAGAGCTGATTTCTATTCCTGTAGTCTTACATAAATTGACACAATATTTTGGACAAAGATTCATAACATATTTTGTGGCCAGGGGTGCTCATCACTTAATCAATTTGCAAAATAATAAAGATCATCCTGAATAAACATAGGTAAGTAACAAAGGATGTTGCCTGCCCTGCAACTCCCTGGAGCTCCAGCCCCTAAGCCCATTGTGGGAGTGAGAACTATTGTGACTCTTCTGGCCCCTGATTCACCCAAGTCCAGCCCTGTGAGTGTTTGGGAGAACTTTCCACTTCCCTGTGCACTGCATCATCCAGAGCCCCTGCCCACAAGCCCGGCAGTGAGTAAGAAGTTTTGTGACTCTTTTGGCCCATGATCCAGCCCAGCATGGCCCAGTGAGTGTGTGGCAGAGCTTTGGAGCCCCAAGGTGCTCTGTGGGCCAGGGGAATAGCAGAGGGGAACCACAGACTCACAGTTGTGCCAGAAGGGTTTCAGCAAAAAGGAGATGAACACAGTAGCTAAATCCAGGCCAGGCATAACTAGATAATCTCAAACTTAATAGATCGGCACCCAAATCTCATTATGTGCTAAAGCTCTAACTGCACCAAAGCTCTACACCAAAGGTTAGAGGTCAGTGCTATACAAAATGACAAAGACAAGGAGTAAAATGCAATCTCATGCCTCCAGCCCACCAAAGACAAGGGTAGAGGACACTAGCTCAGTTGAAATGAATGAATTAACAGAGGCGGAAGAAAAGAAACAAAGCAGAAAGGTACAGAGGAACTCAGACAAAAATTAATGCTTAAAATAAAGAAAAGAAATTTTTAAATATATATCATCTGAAGTAAAGAATCAAATCCAGAAACATTTGATGGAAACCTAATGCCCAGCTAGAACAGGCACAGAGAACACTATTCCAATGGAAACATATGAATTAACAGTGTCACAAGCAAAGAAACAACAGCAGAAAGGTAAAGAGGAACTCAAAGAAGAAATAATTTCTGAAATAAAAAAAGAAATATTTGAAATTATAGCATCTGAAGTAGAGAATCAATTCCAGAAATATATGGAGGAGACCCAATTGGAAAAAACACTGCACCTAATAGCTACCTCTAAAGAAGACATTGATAAAAAAATAAAACAAACAAAAACCCCAGGAGATTAGAAATATGACATATTCCTTGAATGAGCAATACAAGAAAGAAATAGATAACATGAAGCAGAGACAAAGAGATATAGAAGAACTAAAAATCTCAATCACGAGTCTACAAAACCATTTGAGAGAAACTGAAGACAGTTTCAGATCTTGAAGACACTGGAGCAGCTAGTGAAAAGGTGTGAAAGGATCTCTTAAAAACAACTAGGATGCAGGAAAAAATAATCCATTACCTGCAAGATGATGCCAAGATGAATAATGTGAGATTAATAAACATGAATGACAAAGAAGGAGTCAATACAAATCATATAGAAAGAATATGGACAAAAGTAATCACAGAAAACCTCCCAAATATAGGGAACCAATCCAACATTCAGGTAACTGAAGCATATCAAAAACTAAATAACTTCAACCCAACTAAAAACACACTGAGACATATAATAGTCAAGATCCCAGAAATCCACCACAAGAATAATATACTGAAAGCTGCTAGAGAAAAGAAGCAGATCACATTCAAAGGAAAAACCATAAGAATCACAGCTGACTTCTCTTCACAAACCATGAAGGAAAAGAGAGCATGGAACAGAGATCTTCAAGTCCTGTATAAAAAAAAAAATTCCAGCCCAGGCTACTATACCTTGAAAAACACTCCTTCAAGTTTGATGGAGAAATGAAGTACTTTCATGACAAAGAACAACTAAAGAATTTCATTATGACAAAGCCATCCCCTCACAGGCTGCTGAAAGAAGTTCTAGAGAGAGACCACAATGACCATAACTCCATGAATGAGAATGGAAGGAACCCACTAAACAGGACAGACAATTAAGCACAGGATACAAACGAGTAAACAACAGCAGGTAAATATCATGACAAAGATAAGTCAATGCATTTCAACTATAACCATCAATGTAAATGGACTCAATTCTCCAATTAAGAGAAAGACACTGGTATAGTGCATTAGGAAACAAAAATCCAACAATACACTGTACACAACAAACACACTTACCTGAAAAATACATTGTCTTAAGTCAAAGGATGGAAAACAATACTACATGCCCCAGCACCTCAGAAAAAAGCAGAAGTAGCAATGCTGTTCTCAGACAGTCTCAACTTCAAACCAAAAATGATCAAATGAAACAAACAAGGCCATTATATATTGATTGGGGGAAAAATTCAAGACAAGAGGTAACACTCATAAATATCTGTGCACCAAACACAGGACAACCCAACGATGTAAGACGAATCTTAATGGACATGAAAAACCTAATATATAAGACCACAATCTTAACAGGAGACCTTAACACCCCCTTATCTTAAAGACAGGTCAACCAGACAAAACATTAGCAAAAAAGTAGCAGAACTGAACCAGAGCTTGGAACAAATGGACCTGATGGACATATACTTGGTGTTTCATCAAATCACACATTTTTTTCAGCTGCACATGGGTAATTTTCTAAAATAGACCACATACTGGTCTATAGATCATGCTTAAATATATGCAAGAAAACAGAAATTATCCCATGCATATTATCCGACCACAGCACAACGAAACTGGAAATAAATGACAAAAGAAACCAGAAAAACCCACTAAATTCATGGAAATTAAACAACACCCTATTCAGCAATCAATGGGTCACAGGTGAAATTAAACAAGAAATTCAACAATTTCTGCAATTCAATGACAATTCAGCTGCAACTTATTGGAATTTATGGGATGCAATGAAAGCAGTTCTCAGAAGGAAAAATCATAGCTATGAACTCACACATTAGGAAAACAGAACAGGAACAAATAAACACCCTAATGTTGCACCTCTAACATCTAGAAAATGAAGAGCAAACCAAACCCAGAGCCCAAAGATGGGAAGAAATTATAAAGATTAGAGCAGAAATTAATTCAATTGAGATGAAGAAAACAGTTCAAAGAATCAATGAATCAAAAAGCTGGTTCTTTGAAAAACTAAATAAAATTGATAAGCCCCTAGCTAACCTCATCAAAATGAGGAAAGAAAAAATTCAAATACAAGCAATAAAGAATGAAAAGGATGAAATCACCACAGACCCAGTGGAATTTAAGATGATTATCAATAGCTACTTCAAGAATCTTTACGTAAGCTCACAGAGTAGAAGATAGAGAAGAAATGGACAGATTCCTAGAAAGGTACAAATTACCAAAAAAGGAATCAAGAAGATAGAACAACTCTAAATAAGCCAGTAACAGCCAACAAGATATGAAACATAATAAAAAGCCTGCCAACAAAGAAAAGTCCAGGTCCTGATGGACTCAGAGCTGAGTTCTTTAAAAAATTTATAAAGATATAATTCCTACACTCCTCAAACTCTTCAATGAAATTGAAAAGGAAGCAGTCCTCCCAAAATCATTTCTGGAGGCAAGTATTATACTGATTCCAAAACCAGGGAAAGACACAACTAAAAAAGAGATCTACAAGCCAATCTCCCTCATTAACATAGATGCAAAAATCCTCAATAAAATCCTAGCCAATAGAATACAGCAAATCATCAAGAAGATCATATAACATGACCAGGTAGGATTCATCCCAGGGATGCAAGGATGGTTCAGTATTTGAAAAATCTATAAAAGTAATACAGTGTATTAATAGACTGAAATCTAAAAACCACATGATCATATCAATTGATGGAGAAAAAGCTTTTGACAAAGTACAACACTCATTCATGTTCAAAGCCCTACAGAAAATTGGGATAGATGGACTCTACCTCAATTTGATAAAAGCCATTTATGACAACCTGACTGCTAATATAATTCTAAATGGGGAAAAACTGAAATCTTTTACTCTTAGATCTAGTACAAGACAAGGATGTCCTCTATCACCTTTCCTATTCGATATACTCTTGGAGTCATTAGCTACAGCCATTAGATAAGAGGTAGAAATAAAAGGAGTAAGAATAGGTAAAGAAGAAGTTAAATTATCACTATTTGCAGATGACATACTTTACTTGAAAGACCCAAAAAACTCCACCAAGAAGCTACCAGAATTGATACACAAATTCAGTAGCATAGCAGGATACAAAGTCAGTACTCAAAAGTCAATAGCATTCCTCTACACAGATAACAAACACACTGAAAGGGAAACTATAGAAATAATACCTTTTGTAATAGCACCAGAGAAAATGGGATACGTTGGGATCACTTAACCAAGGAAGTCAAATATCTTTTCATGGAAAAGTATAGCACCCCAAAAGAGATCATAGAGGATTTCAGAAAATGGAAAGATATTCTCTGTTCCTGGATAGAAGGAGCCAACATCGTGAAGATGGCCATACTCCCAAAATTTTTGTATGGATTTAACACAATCCCTATCAAACTGCCACCAACATACCTCCCATACCTAGAGAAATCGTTCCTAAAATTTATTTGGAACCAGAAAAGACCTAGAATAGCAAAGGCAGTCTTGGCCAACAAAGGCAAGGCAGGAAGCATCACAATTCCTGACTTGAAATTATACTACAAAGCCACTGTGATAAAATCAACATGGTACTGGCAATCTGACATAGACCTGAGGGTCAATGGAATATATTAGAAGATGCAGAGGCCTCTATGAACACACTCAGCCACAGGATCTTCAACAAAGGGGCCAAACAAGCTTATTGGGGGAAAGACAGCCTTTTTAACAAATGGTGCTGGAAAAACTGGCTTTCTATATGCCAAAAACTAAAACTTCACCGAGCTCTATCACCATGCACTAAGCCAAAATGGCATAAGGATTTAAACATTAAAACAGAAACAATTTCCTGGAAGAGAAATTAGAAGGAATTCTTGAAGACATAGGGGTAGGCAAAGAGTTCATGAACAAACATGTATTCACACAGGAAACACTTGAAAGTATTAACAACTGGGATCAACTCTTATTGAGAAGTTTCTGCATGTCAAAAGAAATAGTCAACAAAGTGAAAAAACAACCCAGAAAATTTGAAAAAAATCTTAAGTAGTAAGCACTCAGATGAAGGTCTGCTCTCTAGAATTTATAAAGAACTAAGATATATTAGGGCCCTCAAATTTAAAGATCCAATATCCACAAATGGGCATGTGAGATGAATACACACTTCTCAGAGGATGAAATTAAAGAAGTGAATAAATACATGAAAAAATGCTCCACATCACTAGCCATCCATGAAATGCAAGGTAAAACAACACTAAGATACCATCTCACTCCACAAATAATAACTATCATCAAGAAATCAACCAACAACAAATGTTGGAGAGGATGTGGGGAAAAGAGAACACTTCTCCACTACTGGTGGGAATGTAGACTGGTACAACCATTGTGGAGATCAGTGTGGAGAGTCCTCACAAAACTAGGACTCGAAATACCATTCAAGCCAGGTATCTCCTACTGGGAATTTTCCTGCAGGAACTGAAAACATCATATCATAGTGATATATGTGTACTGATGTTTATAGCAGCACAATTTGTGATATCAAAATCTTGGAAACAACCAAGATGCCCATCACATGATGAATAGTTGAAAACAATGTGGTATTTCTATGAAATGGAGTATTACTCAGCTATAAAGAATGATAAATTTGAAGCATTTATATTGAAGTGGATGCCACTTGAACATACACTCATAAGTGAAATAAACCAGACACACATGTGCAAATATTGTATAGTCTCCTTAGTATAAGAAATCAGAAGAAGAATTGCAAATAGAAAAGTATAACAACTAAAAAGAATTTAGTCAGATAGTTAGGGTAAACTGAACTTCATATGTTGCAGGGTATTAATCAGGTTCTCTGCTGGATGATTAACAAACTAAGTTTGCAGATCAAAAATTGGAGAAATGGAAGGTCAGCCAACATTTTGGCCCTAGCCTTTCAAGGTCAGTGAAGACTCAGGACATAGGAGCACCTGGACTGTAACATCATGGAACTCAGTTGTGCCCCAAATTTTCTGATCAGGGAGATTAAGGAGCCACAGAGGAATGTGATCGATGATCTATGATGTGCCTAGGGAGAGTCACATGGAGAGAAAACTTTCTCTCAGGCTCTCACAGAGAGCAAACTGGTCAAGAAATGGCCATGACTCATTCACATGGCTGACATTGACAAAGGATCTACAGAGTGAGGTGCAGAGTTACAAGATAAACCCTGAGGGGCCTTGACTGACCTCATCAGATACAAAACTTACATTTTTTGTCATATAGGTCTTGCTTTATCTCAGTCTTAACCATCCAGCAGAAAAACATGAAAATGAGGTATATAAAATAAGGCCATCATAATAAACTGAGCTGTAAAGGGCTCTAGCCAACAACTTCTTTGGATAAATACTATTATTGTGGACTGGTGGACTGTGTTGGATTGTTTCACTGAATTCAAGCACCTATAATAACTGAACAACAATAGAATATCCATTTTTGACAGGACTAAATAAAAAAAGGGGGGGATACAAAGGAAGAACCATTCTGTGTCTGTACAAAAGTACAGTTAGGATAAATATGCAGTACTTTTGCATAATTCTATAAGAAGCAAGATTTGCACTAATAATGTTTGGACAGGATATTTTGTCTGCTTCTTGTACTAGGATGATAACAATGTAAAAAGCATTAATTATTGAAACTGTGCTATAATTCAGCTTTAAAAAAACATAGATATGCAACTACATTCTCTTAAATCATTGATCAGAGGCATCTGCTCTAATAGTATATCTGCTCTAATAGAGTATCATGTTTGCATCTTGTACAACAAAAAGCCACTACTAAAACAATGTGCAATGTATTAATTGTTGAATCTGTCCTACTAATTTGATGTGAAACTGCCTCATTGCTGTTTGTTCTTCAATAAAATAAAAAACAAAAAGTAACAGGAAGTGTAATGGGAAGTAGTATCTGTGTAACTAACAAAGGCTGGGGGTGCCTCTTGGTGATTTCTTGCCCAAATGCATTTTTATTAAAAATAAAGTGCCTATATGTATTTTTATTAAATGTAGTTCCATATATAATTAGTGTTACTTGGTTATAATATGAGTACTAGTGAGCAACTTGCTAGCCTTGAGCTCTTTACTATATTTCCAAGTGCATACAAGGCATTTCCAACATTTCCAATGGCATTTTCAATGCAATGTCTTCAACCCAAATTCAGCATCTGTGGAGACCCTCGCTCCTACTTCATCTTGGCTCTTCCTGTATCCCCTCCTTCAGTCCTTAGCATCACTGTGCACAAGCCTATTCTGAAGCTTGTGTTCACCTAGTCATCTCGTCCCCTGCTTCAATCTGAAATCTCTGCAGGCCCAACTCTCATTTCTGACCCTAAAGCCACTGCAGATCCCACTGTCTCTCCCATTCATCCAAGGTATCCCATAGCGTGTGAGCACACTTCAGGGTGTATATAACACCATATTTTAAATTATTTTGTCTCTTTTAACATTTGAGGCTTTGTAATGTGCATGTCAATAGATACCCATGTGAATAAATAGTAGGTTATACATAGGACTGGGCTCATGAGTTTTTAGTGGAGTGTGTAAGTAAAATGACTTCCAGATGCTCACTGTAGATTATTCCAGTTTGTTACTCTGGCTTCACCTAATTTCCCCACTGTTCTATCATTCAGTAGTCAATATAAGTAAAGCATAAAGCCGGGCGTGGTGGCGCATGCCTGTAATCCCAGCACTCGGGAGGCAGAGGCAGGAGGATTATTGTGAGTTCGAGACCAGCCTGAGCTACAGTGAGCTTAAGGCCAGCCTGAACTGCATAGTGAGACCCTGTCTCAAAAAGACCCAAAAAAAAAAAAAAAATTATCCAGTAATTATCCAAGTAATACATATATATATATATATGTAAAGCACATAAAATAAAAGAAACACTATATATGTCTCAGATACTTTTTTTTCATTTAAAACATTTGAATGAATGAGTTGGTTCTTCTATGGGAATCCCAAAGTTGGTCCCCCGGGAGCACTGATCTGCTTTGCCAAGTCTGCGTGGCTGCAGTCTGATGCTCTGTTCCAGCCAGTGAGAGCAGATGGGTCATTGTGCTCTTGTACCACCACAAGACATCCTGCATTCTGCTTCTCTGATCCTTCCTTATCTGCCTCACCTCCTGACATCATACAACCAAGCCTGTCACAGCCTACAGGAAGGAGACCTGTTGACACTATATTCTTTTTTTTTTTTTTTTTTTTTTTTTGAGGAACTGGGGATTGAACTCAGGCCCTTGCGCTTGCCAGGGAAATGCTTATTCCACTGAGCCATCTCTCTGGTCCCTGACACTGTATCCGTTATAAAATAAAATCCACACTTTGGAGAGGATGAGAATAGTATTAGGAAAGGGAGCTCTCTAGAGTGTGTGTAGCTCTGTGTTTTTCTGTATCTGCTAGGAAAAAGAAAGTAGGGACAGCAGCATAGTATTCGTGCTTTGAAGTAAATGACAGAGATTAAAACCTTGCTACTATCACATGTGTCTTGGGGTAAAGCAGTTACTACTGCCTCTAAGCCACTGGTTAGGACTTCTACTAGTGGGACATTGCTGTGGTTTGAATATGTCTCCCACCTTCCTGTGTTAGAAACTTAGTTTGTAATGTCATGATGTTGGGAGAAGGGTCAAGGTGGATCATGAGTAGATTGATGGATTCATTCCATGATTACAGGAATGGGTTCATTGTGACAAGAGTTGGCTGGTATCAAAGTCCATTCAGCCCCTCTTATTCTTGCAGTTTCTCGTCCTTCCACGCTTGGCATGGGGTGATGGGCCATATATGGCTCTGCTCCATGTGGTACCATGTTCCTGATCTTCCAAATTCCTTGAACCATGAAATAAATCAATGGTTTTTTTTCCTATATAAATTATCCAGTATTCTATATAGCAGCAGAAAATGAACTCAGGCAGTTATTTAATACATCTTTGTAAGAGAAGACTTCTTAAAACAAATGTCAGCTAACTTGAGGTGTGGCCTAAACAGGAGGGCTGAGAGCCATGACAACAGTGTAGTGCACTGAGAGCTGGCTGGAGCATGCTCTGAGAGCTACTGACAGTTGGAGGATGGAATATCTGATCTTAGGGTTTTATGCAGATTAGCAACTACCATTACATTACAAGCAACCTCATTTCTAGAAGATAGTACATGTAGATAGCACTCAATACAACTCAGAAAACTAAAGCAGCACCTTTATTTTATACATACAAACAGTATAAAATGTTTATTATGTAAGAGCTGTGTTTTGTTTACAATATATTATATTGCTTCAAGCCAATGCAAAAACTTCATACATTATATTCCCTATTTCATCATGTTTACAATATATTATATTGCTTAAATGCTACTACCACAGTGCGATTTGGGGGGGGGGTTTGTTTTGTTTTCAATATTGAAGTCAGTGGAATAATGGTAAGGTCAAATATATTGTAGGAGAGCTTAAAAATACAGTCAATAAAACTGTAACAAACATCTAAATATATGACAATAAAGTTTGAAATGTTATAACCTCAACCCTATTAAGTGCTTCATCCAAACCCTTGTGATTTATGCATTTTTGCCCAATTTAACCTCTCTAATGTTCCCCAGCCCCTCAACACCATGACTGTATTGTAGTTTTGCAAATACCTGCCAACTACACACTGAAAAGACAGAATTTTAACCTGATCAACTGACATAAAATCTGTCCCAAAGGACTGGAAGAAGAAAATCTATACCATCATGCTACAGACATACTTAGGAAACTTAAAAGGAAGAGTAAATATCAGCTCAGTGATTTATAATGAAGCTAATAAAATTCAGGCCAGTATTCTTAAGTGTAATGAACATTATTTGAACATTGAACACATGAAAGGTTAACAAAGGCTATGAACTTGGTGTAATTTAAAACGTTTCAGATGTCGTAGTTCACCAGATGTAATTGGATTCAGGTGGATCCTGCGGCTCCTCAGCCTTTTTAAGTGAAGGCGTGTGCTGCTGCCGGAGCCGGGCGCCTGCTGGCCTCAGGGCATGAAGGAGGCTGGCTCCGTACCCTGCAAAATTATTCACAGCTTAAAAGAAAAGAAATTACAAAAACAGGCTCTTCAGATTCATCATTAGCCATTCAAATGAAATCTATTTTCTTTTTCAACCAAAAGTGAACAAGTACTGTGACAACATAAAGCTACCTGAATGATAGGACACTATAGATTCAAGAGCTGTGTTAAAAGAAACCCATTCTACAAACTCCTCCATCACATATGCCTTCTATTTGGTACAGGGTCTCACTACACAGCTCAGACTCATAGTGATTCTCCTGTTTTCAGCTTCCCCAGCACTGGGATTACAGGCGTGTACCACCACGCCCAATTTGTATGGCCGGCTCAGTGCGCCTGGAGTGGGGCCAGCACAGCATGTGGTGCTGGGCATCAACCCCTGTCCCTGTGCTTGCCTAAGTAGGCGTTTAGTCCACTAAGCTATCTCACTGGCCCTCATTGATTCCTTTCAAAAGATTTCAAAAGCAATTTAGCTTACACTGATCCAATTCCATTTAATACCCTAAATTCTTCATATAGAACCTATGAGGAAGTGTAGCTACTGCCTTTATACAAAACAAAAATTTTATAGTGATTAAGGACATAGCTATATGTATTAGAAAAAGTTTTTATTTGAACTGATTCCTTAAGGGAATTTGTGAATTTCCATCAAGGCCGCATCCATCCACTTCCAGCTCAGTTTTAAGTAAAATGTAATGCTAAATTCACAGCTTGAGACATATACATGTGAGCTTGTTGAGATGCTTGAGGTACTGATTATTTCTGGTTTCCTAAAACTGACCTGAGATAGCAATTATGTTTTAAAAATTTGTCTCCACTTTCCTGTGCATCAGAGGCAAGCTTGGCACTTTGTTCCTTGTGGTTTTTTAATTGCAAGTCTTCTGTTAAACAACCACCGAGACAGAATATTTGTTTCTGAACATGTTTCTTTGAATTGTCAACATGTAGACTAGTAGCTCATGAGCTGGTCAGTGGTTGAGCCAACAATGCTCTGAAGTAAATCCCTACCATGCTGCTTGACTTGCCACCCATGAAGCCCAAACCTCCCTGCTGGTAGGGTGAGCCTAAGCAGGCCATCTGTCTCCAGGATGCTGCTTCACGCTCGGATGCCTGGGTGCCGAGGACCTCCCAACATGCCAACCCACTGGGAGTTTATTCTTAGCAGAACTCTGTGATTCAGAGCTTCCTTGTCACCTCCCTCTGGTAAAAATAAAGCCCATTCTTTCAGCTTGATCATTTTAGTTAATGTTTTAAATGGCGGGGTGGTCTTTCCTGGAAAACATACGTGCATTTGGATCGAGCACCATGGTACCTGGGTTCAGAGCCTTGCTCTGAAAGAAGTACAGTGGGTGGCAGATTGAGCAGTGTGGTCTACAGCTGGGGCTGACGTGGAGCTGTGCAGACTTGTCATTTACCTCTTGCTCTACTACAGAAAAGCCCTGAGCTTGCTGACTCTTTGGAAGAGCAACTGGGAGTGCCAGTGGAAACAGTGGCTTGTGAGCCCTCTCATTATTCTTAATGATCACCAAGCCCAAGTATAAGACTGAAAAGGCCTTTGCAATGGAGCAATCTGGTCTGCTCTCAGGCTCACAACTCAAGGATCTCTTGGCAGAAGGACTTCTAGAAAGTTACTTTGGTTCTAGGACAAACCCTGGGCTTTGTAGCCAGTTCAGGATATCATAAATGGCTTACTCTTCTCCAGAATGGTTCTAGAAATAGTCTCCTAGAGGTGTTTTGTTTCTCAAGGTACCCCAAAAGTATGTTCAAAACTTGTGTTTTAAATGGTATGTTTTAAATGGTATATTCACGTATGACCATTGTGCAGAGCTGATTTCCAGAGGAGCTGCACTTCTCCCTCTACTGTGTCCACCTGAAACTCAACCATCCAGTCAGTGTAGGAAGTGCAGAACAACAGGACCAATGGCCTAGTTCATGTAGAACAAACACCAAGCTACTGCCTCAGACAAACATGTATGTCCACATGTAGATTTGTTATGTATATATCAGAGTAATATAATGTGAACACTGTAAAATATGCACAAAATTATAAATTAGAAAGTTTTCAATAATGCATTTAGATACTGAATATATAAGAATATATATATATATATATATATATATATATATATATATACACACACACACACATTACAAAATATTTAAATGTTACAACTTCCCTCACCAGATGCACTAATAATTTCGACACTCACTGGACTGTATTCACTACCTTTGGTAGATCACTGATTGAGAAGAACCTTTGATGTGTCATTTGCTAAGTCTGTACCCATTATTTTGGGGATACAATATGACAGGCTCACCCAGACTTTTGCTAAAAAAGAATGTTATGTGGTTGAAGCCTTAGTTTCCTCAAAGTGAAGTGGACAGTGAGCCATGCTTAGGATACCAAGTTCTAGGCGCCAGAGTACTAAATTGTTATCTTGTTTACTGAGTTTCCCTCCCACTAGAATACAAACTCTGAAAAGTGGTCTTCTTCTGATTCCTGATGTGTTCCCAGTACCTTTGTGCCTAGCACAAATGAGATATCAATCAATACTGAATGGTTGGCTTTATCAAGCTCCATTTCATGTCTAAAATATGGGCCAATGACATAGCTCAGCCATCTAAAGCACCTGCTTAGGCAAGCTTAGGCAGCCACAGGGGACCACAGTTTGATCCCTGGCACCACATGCAGTGCCAGCCCCGTTCTGGTTAGCCCCTCCCTGAGGGTGGGCTGAGCTGGTCTAAATATATAAATATAAAATAGTCTGTGATTTATCTATATTACTATTTCATATTTGGTGGTCAGTGAAAAAACATAATTCCATTGTAGCATTTCTACCATGGGGAGCTTCATATACCTTTCTTTTTCCTCAAAAGTTCTTATTTAGGGCCGGGGAGACAGCTCAGTGGAATAAGCGCTTCTCTGGCAAGCACAAGGGCCTGAGTTCAATCCCCAGTTCCGCAAAAAACAACAACAACAACAACAAAAAACCCCACATTATATTGAACATAATTGAAAGATTTTAAATAGAAAAACTCCTCACATTTTATACCTGCTGATAGATCTTGAATTTTAACATCAGAAGTATGTGGTTACTGATTCTGCATTTGATTTAAAATGTTCATTTAGATGACTACTTCTTTCATAGTTAAGATACTGTATCACCAATTAAGTTGTATCACTAATGTAACCTAGAAAACCTGTGGCTATATTTTGCGGATCTGGTAACATTTTATAATGATGTCTTTTAATTCCCAAAAGCTTACATTCAGAGAAAAAGGGTATGGGTTGGGCCCCTGCTCATGACTTGAACGGCAGGGCTGAGTTATGGGTTGTCTATGAGCCTGTCGTGCCCCAGAACAGAATGGAGAGAGGACGGTGCCATGAATGGTCTCTCACTCACTTTTATTGCAGTGCCTTCCATGCCAGCCTTCCTGACAGTGGCATTTGTTGGGCTCATGGCAGCTTCCATGCGCACCACAGCCAGGCTCACAGACAGCTAGAAGGGAAGGAAGAGAGGTTTTGTGAGCTTTCTCATCTCGACAGAAGTACATAGCTACTTCCCCTGCAGTTCTTTAGAATGAGTTACATTTGGCTTTATTTCCTATTGTCCCCCTCAGTCATTTACCAGTTCTGTACTTCTTGAAGATAACTAACAGTGACCTTAAACTAAACATCATGCTTATCATTCATGAAAGATTCTTAGTAGAATTTTGCAGCTCATGGACTGTGGAAGGTTATTTTCTTTAAAAAAAATCCCTAATAGATTTTTAGGGGGCCTGCCCATTAGCTCAATTTTTTAAGTGCCTGCTTAAATAAAGCAGTCAGCTGCAGGTGCTGTGGTTCAATTCCTAGACCCTCAAGCCTTACCAGACCTGCCCTGAAGGTATCCTGCACCAGCCAAGAAAAAAAAAAAAAAAAAAAGAAGTCCATCCTAATAGATTTTTAAACAAAAAAAGTGTGTAAATTTTATACACATGGATTCCACACAATGCCACTGGCCTGCGTAGGAGAGACATACATGTCAGTGAAGAAAGGTTAACCATGATACATAGACAACATGCGACCAGCACAGATGATATGTGATAAGAGAAGGCTGTTACTTCAGCTGTATGGTACCCAGGCTGACATGTCCGTGGTACTCACGCTTAGAGCACAGGTCTCCTTGGTAACCTTTGGAGCACTTGCACCTACTTTTGCCAATGCATTTACCTCCATTTCGGCAAGGTTGTGAGCATTTGCCTGAAAAAGAGAAGAATGCAAATAAACAGGGACTCAGTTCTCCACTGAATGGTAATTTCATCTTTTAATGGAGGAACAGGGCTTTGAGAGGATTACAATTTGTTTCAGGTCTACTCTGGCTTTTATATTGAGTTTTATATTTGGAACAGATAAGCTAATGTCTTTGCTTATGCATATATATTTTTTCCATAAAAGTTTTTTACCCAAATGCTATATTTCCATTACCATTTTTATAAATAATCACTGATCTGACTCAAATAATTTAAGATACACCCTACTAGAAGCTAATACTAAACTGATCAAGAATGTCCCCACTAAATTATCTTTTTCTATCTCAGGCAGGGTCTTACTCTGCAATTCAGGCTGGTCTTAAACTCACTAGGCAGCTCAGGCTAGCTTCAAACTCACAACCATCCTCCTGCCTCAGCCTCACAAGTGCTGAGATACAGGTGGGCATGTGCCATCATGCCTGGCAATTATCTGTTCATAAGTCCTGGTTTTTAAATGTTACTTTTTCTGAAAGCAGACCTATGACCCGTACTTGATGATATATCTTAGCTTAGGATCCTCTTGGAAGCAGAGTATGTATTTTGAGCAAACAAAGAGAGCTAATTAATCTTTGTCCTTACCCAACTCAACTTCTATCCTCTAACTCTTTCTTTTTATAGCTAATGAAAGCTTTGTTTGTATGTTTGCTTGTTCGTTTCTTTGTTTTTGAGACAGGTCTTGCTATGTAGTTCAGGCTGGGCTTGAACTCACAAGGAACCTCTTTGCTTCAGCCTCCGAAGTATTGGGATTACAGGTGTACACCACCACACCTGTCAGGAAAGCTTTGAAAGAAGCAAACTAGCATATATATTTATTGACATGTACTATTCCTGACAAACAGAATGAAAAGCACTTTACTAAAAACATTTTTCTTCTTACTTGTCCAAAAGGATTTTATTTGTGTATAAACTGATCAAAGCAGCACTTAGTCATTATAGAAACGTTACAGGAACAAACTATACTGATATGTTAGCATCTCTCACAAATTTGGAATACTATTAGACTTCAAGTATTTTTCTGAAGCAATTGCACTTCAGGAAAAATAGGTAAGACAAGCTATAATAGAGCACTACATTCCCATTGACCAATAAAAATCCAAAAAAAATTCCTTTTGCTAGGTTTAGATACAAGAATATCATTTACTCTTCAGGTTAGATTTCAACTCTTGCCCAAAAGAGAGGAATATTTAACACCCAGTTTCTACTGCATCAAAGAAACAACTGGCCCTAGGCACACATAAAATTGGTTTATATCACAGTATAAAAAAGTCTGCCATGTCCTGATTTTTTTTCTCGGACAGACAAGATGTGGGATAATTACATGGCAGAACAGGCAGAACACTTAGATGTAAAACACTTGGTAAGCTTGGATTTGCCCTTGTGTATGAGGCGTGAACTTGGTAAATGGGAATATGTCAGAGAAGGAGCAGCGGGAGAATCTTTTCAATTCTATGGGTGTTTTTGCATCTTAGCAAGTGGGAAATGAGGACCCTCATGGTAGGAGGAAGAAGTGTTCTCTTCGAGTTGTTAGTATGACTGTAGGAGACCAAGCAGGCCTTGACCAAATTTTACAGTTTCACTGGTTTAAAATCCAGAAACCTCTATCTTTAATAATGATTTTCATTTCCCGAAAATATTTTGCCCAAGTTCTATCTGTGAAAATAGAAAAAAATGGAAAAATAACAGAAAAAGGATTCAACCTGGGAGGTTGTATATTTTTACCCCAAAAGAATATTAGCTAAAAAGATACCCACATTGGATAGGCTTTTTTTTTTTTTTTTTTTTTTTTTTGTATTTTAGGGAAGGGTCTACAGAGTGCTCAGGTCTCTCTACTAGATTGGACTCATAGTGATCCACCTGTTTACAGCCTCCCAAGAGTTGGGATTACAGGCACATGCCACCACACCCAATCTCAATTGCTGTCACAGCATTCCCTGGGGGTGGGGCTGGCAAAGCAGGCCCAGGGATTGAATCCCCAGCCCCTGTGACTGCTTGCAGGAGCTTTAATCTCTGAGCTATTTGGCCAGCCCTGGATAGGTTTAAACAGCATTTTTGTACAACCAGTAGATATATACTTGGAAGGGTGGTAATGTCATAAAGTATTTAAAAATAAAGACATTTAAGATAACTCCTGTTAAAAGAACGCATGTCAACAGGGAGGGGCACACTGTAGACAGCTGTTCTAGAAGAGAAAGCAGGGAGTTCCTGACCCCAATTAGCACATCAGTCAATGAGACAAGAGACTCCCCAATTACCCACCCAGGAGCTGAGCAAGATCTTCCTTTTCTTGAAAATATTTCTGTGAAAGGATACAAAGTGGAAGTTTCATCTTCATTTTCAAAACACATATCAAATATCAGGTCACAGCACACAGAGGAGCAGTCTAACAATGGCAGATTTAAAGACTGTAGAGATTTAAAGATCTCTACTGTTGCAAGCATTCTTCCTGTCTAAGTAACAATCCAAGTTCCCTTCTACTTCTACCTCTGTAGCTCTGTCTAACTCAGCTGACTTTCGAAGCTGTCAGTGGCTAAGTTTCACCTTCCCTGAACCCTGAGGCTGCTTTATCACTCATTTGTGACAATTTCAAAGAACTCTTCAGTGACATACAGCAAAATGCCAAATGAGATACTCTGTGTAGGACCATTGGGTCACAACTCCTATGGTCACAAGGATAGCCAGCAAAGAAAAGCAACCTGCTTCTTGCTTTAAATGTCTATTTTTAATTTCCCCCCACCCTGGCTGTTTGTTTAAGTTTTGCCTATTTGTTTTTGTGCTTCAGTTTGTTCAGTGCTTTCTGCTTGAATGGTAAGATAGATTTATAGGTTTAATTCTTGATCAGGCAGAATTCCAGATGAAGAAACTTACATCTTTGGTATACTTTGTAAAAGCCAATCAGGTAATAGATATGTTTTATGTAAATTAAAAAAGCATTCATGGAAGTGGCTTATTAAATATTGATGTCTAGGATAAGCAGGGTCCCCTAACCCTATACAATGTAGTTTAAGCTTAACAGCATTTTTACTGTGTATGATATGGTGTCCTCTGTGCCAGATTTGTACCTTACATTACAGGCAAATTGCCTCCCATACTGTGATCAGTGATCATCATTATCAAAATAAAGTTTATTTGTATGTAGAGTAGAACACCAAGAAATCTGATTCTGTAAAGGATCCTCTTTAGTTGTGGCTTGGTGGTATGTAAATGGTGTTTTATTTGACAGAATATCTGTGGGGGAAATAAAACATGCTTGATGGTAGGAAAAAGAAAAAAAAATCAAACTTCCTCCACTCATGTGATTCTGGCTTAATTTAAATTTGTGATATGCAGGGGAAAAAGGATCAACAAGGCTAAAACGAGACCATGCCATATGCTAAAGTCAAAATGGACTAAAGATCCAAACAGGAAAGTAGAAGCACTGAGCCTATTGGAAGAGAAAGTAGGTAGAAATCTTGAAGATATAGGGGTAGGCAGAGAGTGCACGAACAAAAACCAAACTTCGTGGGAAATACTACAAAGAATCAACAACAGGGCTCTCATTCTATTAAAAAGGTTTTTTTCATATCAAAAGAAATCACCACATTTCAACAGAGTGAAAAGAAAACCCACAAATTGGGGGAAAAAAATCTTAGCCGACTATTCAGACAAAGGACTTCTATTTAGAACATAAAAAAAAAAATAAGGACCTCAACATTCAAAACCCAGTCAAACAATGGGCATCTGAGATGAATACACACTTCTCAGATGAAAAAATACAAATGGCAAGTCAATATATGAAAAAGTGTTCAATATCATTGTTCATTCGAGAAATGCAAATTAAAACAACACTGAGTTTTCAATTCGCCCCAGAAAGAATGGCTATTATCAAGAAATCATCCAACAAAAACATGCTGGAGGGGTTGTGGGGAAAAAAAGAACGCTTTTCTACTATTGGTTGGAGTGTAGACTGGTACAACCATTATGAAGATAAGTGTGGAGATTCCTCAAGAAACTAGGATAAGAGATCCTGTTCAACCAAGGTATTCCTCTCCTGGGTATTTTTCCAGAAGAACTGAAAACATCATACTATAATAATATATGTGCACCCATGTTCATAATAGCACAGTTTGTAATAGGTAAATCTTGGAAACAATCCATATGCTCATGAACTGAGGAATGGATAAAAAAGATGTGGTATTTTTATACAATGAAGTATTACTCAGCTATAAAAGAAAGATAAACTTGAGGCTTTTGTAGGTGAATAGATGCAACTACAGACCATACTCATAAAGTGAAATAAATCAGACTTGCTTGTGGAAAAATCATATTATCTCTGTAGCACAAGAATCTGAAAAAGTAAATGAAATCTGAAAGGTACAATAGATATTGTGAAAGGGAAAGAAATTGTTCAAAAACAAAAAACGACTGGGATGAGGGAAAGGAGAAAAGAAAGAAAACAGGAAGAGAAAAAAATTTTATGTGCATAGAAGATAGCTAAGTAAATTACTAATTCCTATTTGTTTATTGAAAAGAAGAGGTAATGCTTAAAAGTTTTTGATCAATTTTATGTGCTTATATCTGATAATCTGAACTACTTCAAAGACAATATGCAATATAGCAAACATTACTGAATTCCTATCATCTTGTTTTTTGAAATTCTGAATCATTTCTAATGTTTTAAAATTACTTTTTCCAAGCTTAGTACCACAAAAGTTATTTTTATTATTTTTAAAATAATTTTTAAAATATATATCAACAGGTTTACAAGCTCCCACTACCATTATTCCTGGTCTTAGGTAATTATTGTTTTCTCCAATATGCTAAATTTATTTTTACAAAGAACTTTTTTGTATGTGTGTTTAGGACAGGGTTTACAGGATCTCATAATGTAGATCAGACTCCTAGGATTCTCTTGTTTTTAGCCTCCCAAGTGCTGAGATTACAGGCATGCACCACCATGCCCAGTCTCAGTTGCCTTCTCAGCATGCCGCAGGGGAAAGGCCAGCACAGCAAGCCGGGGATCGAACCCCAGCCACTGCACTTTGCCTAAGTAGGAGCTTTAGTCCACTGAACTATCTGGCTGGCCCTAGAACATTTTATTGTAAAATTTTATTTATAATACAGCATAAGTAATTTATGTGGCCATTTAAAATGAGGAATTCATTAAAAATTTTAGGGAAGTTTCTGTACCTTAAATGTTGAAATGAATGTACATCCAACCCTCTAGATATCTCCAACCATGGTTTTATTTGTTAACCATAAGCATATCTCATAATCAAGTTAGAAAAAAATTGAGAATGTATCATCCCTGGCAGAATTCGCAAAAAAGGAAATTAAACGATGCCAGAACACATGGTTCATTTTTAAAAAGAATAATGAGTATTAGGACAATATACAGAAATTGAAACTATTGCATATTGCTGATGGGAATGTGAAATGGTACAGCCACTTTTGAAAATAATCCAATGATTCCTCAAAAATTATATGATCCAGCAATCTGCTTATTGGTGGATATATTCAATATATTCAAGTACACACACACACACACACACACACACACACACACAATGTGCACATAAACATCTAGAGAGTATTCATAACCTTTTTTAGAAACAACCCAAATGCCCATCAACTGAGGAATTAATGAACAAAATGCAGTATACCTAAGTTATTGAATAGTATTCAGCAATAAAAAGGAAAGATGTACTGATATATGCCGCATCACATGTGAAACCTATAAGCAGAATGACTCAGAGTGAATGAAGCCAGACACAAAATGCTACATACTGCATGCTTCCATTTACATGAAATGAACAGTGCCGCTCGCTGGTGGAGTGGCATCATGAAAGATTCCCGTTTATGTGAAATGTTCAGAACAGCTAAGTCAGGACTCAGACAGCAGGCTTCTGGTAATGAGGATCTGGGAGAAGAGGGCTATGGGATGGACTGCTAATGGGTATGGGCTTTTCTGAGAGTGACAAAATATTCTGAAATTTGACAGAGGTGATGCGAAGACCGCACAGTTTTTCCGAATGTACTGGGTCGTATATTCAATGTTGAATTTTATGATATGTGGATTACACCATAATTTAAAAATATGGATGAGTCAACTATATTTTTTCATCTGTATATTTCTAGGAATATTTTTCAACTCAAGGTCCACGTGCATTTTTTTTTTACTGGGAATGTGGTTTCTATCACAAAAGCTTCCTTAAAAGGATTTGAATAAAATTTGTGGTCAATCGGGAGTTTTCAAAGCCCATATTTCTAATACAGCTAGGAAAAAACCCAAAACAACAATAACAACAAATGAGAAGAGAAAACATTGCCTCTGCCAATGGAAAGTTCATAAATCCAGGCATGAAGTGGCCTTCACGTGTGAAATGAGCCTACGGACAAAGGCTTGTAAACACAGACTAACTAAGAGGACAGTGTCTGGGGGTGAAGGTGAAGAGAAAATTGAAGGGAGTCAGTTCAGAGATATCTTTATCAGGAAGGGTAATTAATAAGAATAGAAACCACATCCTGCCAATTAATGACATGCTTTATGGAAATTTCAGAGGTATTTCATTTGAACTCTGTAAAAAAAAAAATGGTTACTTCATCTCCTAGGACTCATGAAGGTCTAAAAACCCACAAATAAAGGGTTAAAAATTAAAATAGGGGTTTGGTATTACGCAATTCTGAAGCCACTGCAACCTGAGGCACCACACAGATACAAGACAGCGGGAGTGGGGTTGCTGAGCGGGTTCTCGCAGCACACAGCAGAAAGGCAGAGCCCGGACGCTGTGGGTCCCACGCCTTTTCCTTTCCCTCCTTCCTGCACACGTGTTTTGCTGCTGTCTTCTGCATCATACGGCAGTGTAATAGGATGGGTTGTTTCAGTTCTGAATTTAATAGGCAGAGTAAGTGACTTTCTGAAGTCTGGTGGTGGCAGAGCCTGGACAAGCAGTTGTACTGATTCCCTAACCAGTGACTGTCTGGAAAGCAAACAGTGAAGGCAGAAGGTGTATCTAATGCAGGTTTATAGCTCAGCTATTTTTCTTTAACATAAACAGACACTCTTGCGACGCTTCACCAATCAAGACATAGAACACTTTTAGCACCCCATGAGGCTCCTTTGTGGCCCCGACTGATTCCCATTTCTATTGTTAGCCATTAGTTTTGACTATTCTTGAATTTTAAAAATATGGAATCATACATCTTTAAAAAAAAATCTGGCTCCTTTCATTTAGCATATCTGTGGGATTCACCAGTGGCTGCTAGTTTATACGTAGTTTTCATTGCTGAGAACCTTCTAGCTCCCATTTCTTGGGTCTATCCTTTGGGTGGGTTTTAGGCTCATTCTGTTCCAGTAGATAAGGCAGGGAGAGTAGGGAAAAATCCCTCTCCTGTGGGCAGGTGAATGAATCACAGCTGGCTTGAAGCTCTGGTTTGCACTTACAAGACTGTAGGTCTTCTGCAAACTACTCGCTCTTTCTGGGCTTTGGATTTCTCTCTGGGAAGATGAAGAAGTTAAATGAAGATTTTGTATTTCCAAAGAAGAAAAGAGAATAGAATACTCACTTATTTCACACTGTTCTCCCTCTAGCCCTGGAGGGCAAATGCATTTTCCAGGGTAGAAGCAGGTCCCTCCATTAAAGCAAGTGGTCGAGCAGTTTGCTGTTAAAATGACAAGCGTGGTGTTGCATTAGACAGCAGGATAAACAACTTTAAAGTTTTATTTACAGTAAATGATGCTTCTTAGGTATCTGTACTCGCCCTTTACTTAATAAAGTTACCTTACAAATCTAAAAGGTATAACCAGTTGATTCAGTTATTCAAAATAATGTTCAAAGAGCCAGCCAGATAACTCGGCAGATTAAATCACCTACTTAGGCAGACGCAGGGTCTGGAGTTCGATCCCCAGTGTGCTCTGCTGACCCCACCCCCGGGGTGTGCTGAGACAGAGATTGAGACTGCGTGTGGTGGTGCACGTCTGTAATCCTAGCACTTGGGAGGCTGAAAACAGGAGGATCACTACGAGTCTGATCTGTGTAGTGAGACTCTGTAGACCCTGTACTAAGTACAAATAACCATAATCATAGTAATATTCAAAATCAAATTACAATTGCTTGATTTCAGAATATAGTAGGGTACAATGGAATGTCACTGGACATTATCACCCTTCCACTCCAAAGAGTTCAGTAACTTAACTTCAAAAGGGCAGAGTGTTCCAAAGGTTCTTTTAAATTTTTATTTTTATTTATTTATTTTTTTAATTTATTTTTTATTTTATTGAAGTACAGATATCAATCAGACAGTTTCAAGACACCTTAAAAAGACAGATTCGATAAATTGATACATTGCAAACTGTTTTCATAATGTTATGGTATCGTACAAGGTGCATACATGATATTATATTTACAGATATTATTTTAGCAGATGTCTTATCAGTAAATTGAGTGTAGCTGCTTACTTATCTTATTTTTTATACATGAATTATATCAAAAATTCAATAATTATTTTCCTAGTTGATGACCGTAGTACTAGAAGCTGACATAATATCCTGTCCAACCATCATTAGTGCAGACCTTGCCTCTCCTAGGATTATGTAGAAGCACAGTGTTATCTATCCCACCTGTACTGTGTATTCTTTTAAATTTTTAAATAAAGTCTATGTCCTTAGAGAAGAGTGCTGGAAATCTAAGAAAATGTTTTCAGAAATATTTTATTGGAGCTAAAGGAAGAGTGAAAAGGAGAAAACCTGGGATGATGTGGCTCAGCGACAGAGCGCTTGCTTGCCCTTGGGTTTGATGTCCAGTACTAAAAAATGTACCTATATCCAAAAAAGGAGAAAACTTTCTTTAAAATAGCTAATAAGCCATAAATATCAGGATTCAACACAAGAGAAAGTAACTGTCTTTCAGATACATATGAACACATATTTATTTTACCTGATAGGATTTTTTTTCAATATCTCCTTACACAGTTCCGACTCCTAGTGGTCCTCCTAGTCCCCCAGTGCTGGCATTACAGGTGTGCCTCACCACGCCTGGTCCTGGGGTCAGCACAGCAAGTGGTACTGGGGGATGGAACTCAGGACCTTGCACTTGCCAGGCAGGCACTTAGATGCCGAGCTATCTCCTCAGCCCTCGATAGGATTATAAATATATATATTTATGATATTTGGGGAAAGGAGTGATTGTATTCTGAAAAAAAGAAAAACAGACTATAAATGCTTGCAAGGTCCTATGGGTAGGGGTTTGGCAGAACCTGAGCCATAGGGATATGGTTAGATATATTAAAGCGGGAGTCCACTTAACTACACTGTCTCAGCACGAATAGCCACACTGCGATTCTTCGTAAGTCAAAGAGGGTGACCCTTTTAGAGAGGGGTGCCCAAAGTGCAATGCCAAGCCCATTACTGGTCATTTGTCAGGGTGCCAACAGTATAGCCTCAAATACTGAGGCTTTAGGTTAGATCGAAACAACTCGTACTTTAACTTAATCTTTTGTCTTAAAAGAAAAACAAATAACATATGTGCCACAGATTTGCCTCCTCTGTCCTACAACTTCTGTGTGTCAGTTTCTGGAATTTCATACCTTGCTGGCACCTTAAGCAGAGGAAGAACAGGAAATGGAGATAGGACAGATGAAGCATTTAAAAGTAGATAAGCTGGCTATTTCGAGAAAGAAAAAAGATTAAAAGTGAAGCTTGCCCTTTCTGCTGGTATACACCACAGAGGAAGCATCATCGGTCTCCCAAGGAGCTTGAACAGCTACAGAAGCTCTTCGTCAGAGGGCTGAACTTTGAAACAACTGATGAGAGTCTGAGGAGCTATTTTGAGCAATGGGGAACACCCACAGACTGTGTGGTAATGAGAGACCCAAACGCCAAGCATTCCAGGGGCTTTGGGTTTGTCACTTATGCCACTGTGGAGGAGGTGGATGAAGCCATGAATGCAAGGCCACACAAAGTGGATGGAAGACTTGTGGAACCAGAGAGAGCTGTCTCAAGAGAAGATTCTCAAAGATCAGGTGCCCACTTAATGGTGAAGAAGATCTTTGTTGGTGGCATTAAAGAAGATACTAAAGAATATCACCCATGAGATTATTTTGAACAATATAGAAAAATTGAAGTGACTGAAATTATGGCCGGCCAAGACAGTGAAAAGAACAGAGGCTTTGCTTTTACAACCTTTGATGACGATGATTCTGTGGATAAGACTATCATTCAGAAATACCACACTGTGAATGGCCACAACTGTGAAGTGGGAAAAGTCCTCTCGAAGCAGATGGCTAGTGCTTCATCTAGCCGAAGAGGTCGAAGTGATTCTGGAAATTTTGGTTATGGTTGTGGAAGTGGTTTTGGTGGCAATGACAGTTTTAGTCACAGAGGGAACTTTAGTGGTCGAGATGGCTTTGGTGGCAGCCATAGTGGGGGTGGCTACAGTGGCTTTGGTAATGATAGTGGTTATGGAGGAGGTAGCCCTGGCTACTCTGGAGAAAGCAGAGGCTGTGGAAGTTGTGGACAGAGTTATGGAAGCCAGGATAGTAGCTATGGTGGGAGTGGCAGCCGTAACAGCTATGATGATGGCGGAAGTGGCAGCAACGTTGGCAGCGGTGGGGAAGCAGTTATGGAGGTGGTGGAAGCTATAAGGGATTTGGCAATTACATAAGTCAGTCTTTAAATTTTGGACCTGGAAAGGGTGGAAACTTTGGAAGCAGAAGCTCTGGGCCCTATGGTGGTGGAGGCCAATATTTTACCAAACCATGAAATCAAGATGGCTATGGTGGCTCCAGCAGCAGCAGTAGCAGTAGTTATGGCAGTGGTAGGAATTTTTAAACACTTCCAGGACACAAAGCTTAGCAGGAGAGGAGGGCCAGAGAAGTGACAGGGAAGCTACAGGTTACAACAGATTTGTGTACTCAGGCACACATAGCAGTGGCAGGGCCCAGATGCTGCAAAGAAGACGTGTTTTAGACAATACTCATGCATATGGGCAAAAAACTCGAGGACTGTTTTTGTGACTAATTGTATAACAGGTTATTTTAGTTTCTGCTCTGTGGAAAGTGTACAGCATTCCAACAAAGAGTTTTAATGTAGACCTTTTTTTGTACCCATGCTGTTGATTGCTAAATGTGATAGTCTGACCATGATGCTGAATAAATGTGTCTTTAAAAAAAGTGGAGTTTGGATTTTTAGCAATTTCAGTTACTTTATCTGTTTGTTCTTATCCCATGTAAAATGTGCCAAAGTTGGCTATCGATGAACAAAAGCTAAAAGAAGCTTCCAGTAGGAAAATCAGAAAAGAAGGCTAAAAGTTATGTGTTTGCTTTTTTGTGGAAAAGAAGTCTGACCAAAATGTTCCATGAATATTATGCCTTTTAAGTGATAAAGTTAGTGTTTAAAGTCACAATGTCTCACAGCTTAAGGCAAAGCTATCTTCATGTTGGCAAAACTAAGTGCCTTGATGTAGAGAGGAGCAGTTACATTTTAGAAAAGGATTTAGGATCCAGTGATCCAGTTCTTTGGGCTCCCGCTGTGCAACCTTCTGCTGGTATTGCTCCGGCTAGACAACTGTTTTATATGTCCTGTTTTCTTCCTTGTCCTGTTTCTTCCAAGAGTAGGAAGATATAGGAAATACTTGGATTATTGTCCAATTGGCCCATGTCCCTGGGCAAAATACAATATGCCCGGCACTTCAACTGAAAGTAATTGAATTTGACAAATCTGATCATCAGCCTCTCTCCTAGAGATAAGATCTGGCCGTGTTGCTTCATGTGAAGAGGCGTCCGGGCTCTCAGGGATATTATCTGTCCCCAGAATACTCAAGGGACTAAACTTCTAGATCATGCAATTGGGAACAGGCTGGGTAAAGCCTTAGAAATTCAAGCATCTAATTGGTTTAGGTGACCAAAATGTCCACGTGGCACAGACAGTTATTTATTCATAAAAATCCATGTTCTCTTCCTATAACACAAGTTGTTACCATGAGATGCCTGTTTATCAGGGAGAGCAATTTTTCTGGAGACATCCAGGCAGGGCCATCAGGCTAATTTCTAATCATAGAATAGGTGTAGAAATTCTGTGGGTCACTTTTTGGGGCCAAAGATTTTTTTTTTTTTAAAGAAGTGTCCAACTCAATTTCTCTGCTTATTGGCTGGACTTAGATAGCTAAAAGCAGGGCTCAGAAAGATGCTGTCTCGGTTACTCAGAGGAAAGAACTGCCCTGCACACTGAACTCACATTCCTATACCGGAGCATTGTGGAAGTGAAAGTGCACTTCTCTGTTAATCCACACTCAGCTTGGGGGTCAGGTACTGTAGCAGTCACCTCTTTTTTTTTTTTTTTTTTT
>PVKA01019918.1:0-41242 GCA_004027165.1 Ctenomys sociabilis
GTTTTGGTCCATAGCGTGGGACCGAGGATTGCTGAGATATGTCCCTCCGCCGTGGCAGGCTTGGAGTTCTCACTCCCGGCCGACCTGCACTGGGTCTGGGGCTGTGGGGTAGGACCGGTAATCACCTGGAAATGTTTCTCTGGCACAGTGTGCCTGGAGCTGTCACCGGGCCACAGGGGGTCGGGGGGCAGGTAATCCCTGGGAAATGTATCTCAGGCACGATGGGCCTGAGGTTCTACACTCACTGACCTTTGATGCCCAGAGAATCGGGGAAATTCCCACTCGATCAGCGGGCTTTAAGTCAGGGGATCCAGGGAGGTGTTGGTGAGTGGGTCCTGAGGTTTCAAGGCAGTCACTGGCTTGGAGGGGTTGGGGGCAGGGATCTGCGTAGCATGTGTGGGAAGAAGCCAATGGCTCTCCCTCAGACTCATCACACTCTCACTGATCTGGGAAGCCTGGTGAGTCGTGCAAATTCGCTCTCGCTGGGAGAGCTTGGTGCGGGATCCAGGAGGCCGCTGGAGTCAGACACTGTCTCAGGCTGGTCTCTGTCTGGGCGGCGTGGGCGGGATCGAGTAGACTGCTGGCCTTGGTCTTGCTGTCTCAGGAGGTCTCTGGGGCTGGGCGGGCACGGGCGGGATGGAGGAGGATGGCGGAGCCTGACATAATTTTTTTTTTAAACCACACATTCAATACAATTAATTATCAAGAAAATCTTTAAATACCAGAGAGCTGTCAGGTTAAAAGTAGTGAATGTTTCTAAATTCTAAATTTTACTTTAGGGCCAGCGAGATAGATCAGTGATCTAACACGCCTGCTTAGGCAAGCTTAGGCAGGCACAGGGGGAAACGGTTCATTACCTGGCACCACATGCCATGCCAGCCCTGTGGGCTGAGCTGGCCTAAATAAATAAATAAATAAATAAATAAATAGTGCTTTAAAGTTCACATTGTATCACTTGCAACAAATAGTAGGAGTTGTTTTCCTTGAAATGACAAGCTCACTTTATTTTTTGAGAAATCATCTGCTAGATTTTCAGTCTGGATAATGATAGTTCACCTATCAGTCATTTAAGCAAAAGTGGTGTTGTATGAAAAAAGCCACTTGTTCAGCTTTTGCACCACTCAGACTCTGGTGATATAGCTGAACTACTTAGTATTTTTTCCTATTTCATCACATAGAATACTAAAAAGATATGTACTCATGGTTGATATTAAATGGGACAAATTTGTACTGCTTCATGAAGGACATTTTCAGGAAAAATTCTCTCTGTCTCTCTCTCTTTGTCTCTCTCTGTCTCTTTCTATCTCTGTCTCTGTTTCACCTAGTAGTGTAAGACGGTGAAGAATGCAGTGACAGTTTGATGCCACTACATTGATTTATGCTAAGGTGTCAGTAATTTTACCTATCATTGCTTCACAGCATCAGTGCTATGTTAGCATAGTGAAAAAGGCACATAATATCATGGTATTATTATGAAAATATTTTGACCTCACAAAACCTCCACTTCTGAGAGAATCATGGGAAACCACTGTGGGTGCAAGGGATATGGAGCCAATAAGTCTAATGGTGATAGTTCCTTTTATGGGATTGTGTTTTTCTTCCTTAATGAAGTTAAGGTACAGCGCACATGGTGAGGAAGAGTATATTTGCATAGACAAGCAGGAGAAACAGACAGATCTTGTACACAAATAAGCTTTTTTTTTTTTTTTTTTGGTGGTTCCAGTAAGCAGTTAAATTAACACATCAGCCACGTTACAATTAAATAACCTTAACACCAACTTAATTAACATTAGGTGGTATTTTTTTTTATCTGTTTATATTTTAAAATGCAAAGGAAAAAATATAAAATGGTGAAATACTTTTGAGAAGGGATTCAAAACAGTTACAGTAAAATACATCCACAAAAGTGTATGAGAATAATGAGATATATACTCCTTTGGAAATTCTTTTTTATATTTGTTTATTTATCTTATGTATTTAGTATAGGGTCTACAGGATCTCACTATACAGATCAGCATTGTAGTGATCCTTCCTGTTTTTCAGCCTCCCAAGCACTGGGATTACAGGTGCGCACTATCACACCCAGTGTCATTTGTATCTCAGCGTGCCCTGGGAGTGGGGCTGGCAGGCAGGCCAGGGATCGAACCCCAGCAACTGTGCTCTGATTAAGCTGGTGCTTTAGTCTGCTGAGCTATCTGACCAGCCCTTAAAATTCTTCTTTAAAGTGAGAATGCAGAAAAATGTATAGCCAAATCAAGGTTGCCCAAAAGGTGTTATTAGAGTGGTTATGGATAGATTTGGGCAATTTAAATTTTTGTTTTTATTTTGCTTATCTCAGTTCTGACTTTTCAAGAATGCATGGAAAATGCTTCTGTAATAAAAGAAATAAAAAAGATTAATTGAAGCAAAAGAAATTGTAATTGTATCAGAAATGCAAAACCAAATAGAAGTTACTCTTAACTGAGAAATCAGTTGATTCAGGTTCTCCTGGGTTAAAAGAACTTTAGTATTGCACAACTTGCTATAACTTTACAGTTCAGCAAGGACAGCTTTGTATTATACCATTCAGTGATCAGTACATGCAGCTAGCAGTCACATTTCATAATTTCTTCATGTCTAGAACTCTTTAAGATTAGGATAATTTTCTCACTCAGTTGCGTCTGACTCACAGGATCTAGCCATAGGTCTTACGCTTTTCCCATCTGCTGTGGTTGCTGGTGGTTGGTCAGCTGTGTGTGAGATGTTCTCTCAAGCCACAGGCCACATGTGTACCAGGGTCTGCCGGGCAGGTTGCATGGGAGGCGGTGCAGGCTGTGACCTCAATGGAGACTGTCAACATCCTGGTACACTTCCCCTTCATCTCCTTTTGTGAAATGAGCCTGAGCAAGATAGTAGATTCTTTCCTTTGAAGTTTTTATTTTTTATTTTTCTGGCTCTTTAAAATGGCATCTTTGCTCAAGTTTGGGTTTTTTCTTCAATACCCCAGCTGTAATGTTAACACATGTAATGTCTATATGAAAAACCATTATTTTCACATTAATACTTAACTTATTTTAACATCACAGTACTAGAAATTGAGTGTAATTTAGTGGCATTCATCTCTCACCAGAAGTATAACTTTTTCATGTTAAACCTTGTAACATTAAAAACTTAGATTGTGTGTACAACTATCGCTTATTTTCTTGTCCTTTATATCATGTTAATCTTGGTTTCTCTATTTATAAGTTACTGCAAAATACCTGGCTCCTAAGTTAGTAAACTTGATGCCACATACTAATTGGGCATTTCCTTCCAAGAAGCCTGATTATCCCATTGTGTTTACATACTCTTGTTTGAAGTGCTGTCAGATAGAGTATTCTTCCTGCTTTGATGATTAAGAAGGAAAACAGTGTCAAGGCTGAAGGAGTAACAGCAGCTATGACAATAGGCCCCACTTGGCCTGGTTTCCAAGAATGCAACCCTGGCATTTCTGTCATCTTCACCCTTCAGTCTATTTTGAACTTTACCTAAAGCTAAAACTTAGGCCCATGCAAATGTCCTTATGAGAATATGTATTTTGATGCCTTACAATATTTCAGTCTGTTAAATAGAAAAATCTTCTGAAAGTATTATGTTTTATATTACGAGTAGTTGTGGATTTTTAACTTTTATTCTATTTCATGGGAAAAAGGAAAAAGAAAATTTCATAACAAAATAATAGGAGATAATGATAGATAATACAGTATATGTTGTTATCTGTAAAGTAGTTTCTCAGGGTACAAGATATGGCCATTTTCGCTATGCTTGTTCTTCCTGTACATAAACAGAGTATATCTTTTCAAATCTCCTTTTTCAGAGTGCTGTAATTTTCAATATAGAGATCCTTTACTTCCTTTGTTATATTGATTCCTAAATATTTTCTTTGGATGCCATTGTGAAGATATGGTTTCCCTGATTCTCTCCACTAAGTTTGTTGTTTGTATACAAGAATGCTATTGATTTTTGAGTGATGACTTTATATCCAGATGTGCTACTGAATTTGTTTATTAAATCCACAAGTTTTTTGATGAAGTTTTTGGGTTCTTATATATAAAGTATCACGTCATCTGCAAATAATGATAATTTCACTTCTTTCTTTCCTATCCTTATTCTTTTTACTTTTCTCTCTTAGTTGTTCTAGCTAGTGTTTCCACGACTATATTGGATACGAGTGGTGTTCGTGGGCATCTTGTCTTGTGCTTTATTTTAGAGGGAGAACTTTCACCTTTTGTCCATTTAGAATGATATTGGCTATTGGTTTGTCATAGATGGCTTTCATCAGGTTGAGGTAAGATCATCTATTCTAGTTTTCTGTAGGGCTTTTTATCATGAATGAGTGTTGGACATTATGAAAAGCTTTGACCCATCAATTGAGGTGATCATGTAATTTTTTTTCTCTTCAGCTATGTTGATATGGTTTGTTACATTTATTGATTTGCATATGTTGAATCATCCCTGCATTCCTGAGCTAAATTCCACTTAGTCATGGTGTATAATTTTTTTGATGATTTTCTGAATTCTGTTTGGTAGTACCTTATTGAGAATTTTGTTCATTTTGTTGCATCTATGTTCATTAGGGAGATTGGCCTATGCTCCCTTTTTGGTTGGATTTTTCTCTGGTTTTTGTATCAGGGTAATACTTCTCTCTAAGAATCAGTTAGGGAGTGTTGCTTCCCATTCAATTTCATCAGGTGTTTGAGGAGTATTGGTATTAAATCTCTATATTTCTTGTAGAATTCAGCAGTGAATCCATCAGGACCTAGGCTTTTCTTTGTTGGTAAATTTTAATTACACTTTTAATTTCATAGACTGATACTAGGTTATTCAGAAATTTTATATCTTCTTGATTCAGCTTTGGTAATTCATATGTATCTAGGAATCTTTCCATTTCCTTTGTATTTTCCATACTTTGAGATCAACAGTTTTCAAAGTAGGTATTGATCTTCTGAATTTTCACAGTATCTGTAGTGGGTTTCACTCTTTTCATTCCTCATTGTATGAATTTGATTTTTTCCTTTCCTTGAAAGATTTTCTACAAATTTATCAATTTTATTTATTCTTTCAAAGAACCAACTATTCTCTTCATTAATTTTGTATTGTTTTCTCAGTGTCAATTGAATTAATTTCTGTCCTGATATTTATAATTTCCTCCTTTCTTTGAGCTTTGGGCTGGACTTGCTATTATTGTTCTAGAAGCTTGAGGTGCAACATGAAGATGTTTATTTGTGTTCCTTCTGTTTTATTGATGTGAGAATTTACTGCTATAAATTTGGGCAGTTTTCGTGGTTTCTTTTGCCATTAATTTCCAGTTTCATTGCACTATGGTCAGATAATATTTATAGGATAAATTTCAATTCTTTTGCATTTACTTAAGCATTTTCTAAAGGCTAGTATATTGTTTATTTTAGGGAACATCCCATGTCCAGCTGAAAAGAATCTGTATTCTGATGTTGAGTGGAAACTAAGCATCTACTTTCTTTTTTTAATTTTCCATAATTTTATTGAATAAGCATCTATTTTCTGAGTCCATTTGTTCACAGGCTTTGTTCAGTTCTGGTATTTCTTTGCTGATTTGTTTGGTTGATCTCTCTGTTTGTAACAGTGGGGTATTAAGGTCCCCTATTATAATTTTGTGATTTTACATGTCTGTTAATATTTGTCTTATATATTTGGGTGCTTCAATATTTGGTGCATGCATATTTATGATTGCTAACTCCTCCTTTCAAATTTTTCACCTGTTGAGTAAGTGGTGACATTTTTTTATCTGTTTTGATCATTCTTGGTTTGAACTTCACATTGTCTGCAAACAGCATAGCTACCCTTTTCTTTGGGTTCCTGTTTCACGAGTATTGTCTTCCATCGTGTGTGTGTGTGTGTGTGTGTGTGTGTGTGTGTGTGTGTTTTCTGTGTTGATCCTTGTCAGTTTTTGTACTAGGTAACTCTCACTAGTATCAAGGCCTCTCTAGGTAAGGTTTGTTCTTCATGGATGTCTTCTGTGTGTGGGAGGTTCTTGGTTTGTGTCCTAGACCCTAACTTTCCAGTTAATTTAGAGTAAGATGTTGGTATCTGTTCGGCTCAGTATCTAGTCCTTTCATCTTCCGTATTGTGGTTTTTAAAATGAGGACAACTGATTGAAACAGATATGACATCTTAGCTAAAGTAGTATAATTAGCACTAACAGTATTCACAAACACAATTTAGAAACTGACAGTGGTAAGTATTAATTTTGTACCTTGAATCATGGAAGCAAAATCTATAATTATGTAACAGAACCAGTTGTAAATTGCGAGCTTGTATGCAAATTTTTTCCCTTTGGTAGAGTGGTTTTATCTTGTGGTGGGGAAATGTCAGAAGTATAGTGGATAGAATAGAGGTAACTACATATAAATAAAGTAGAAGCCAGGCTGAAGGATCAAGGATTATCATGCAAGCTTTGGAAAACTAGAGAAGACAGAAGAGAAAGTGGAGAATTAATCGGGATTATTGAAGTTGACTAGAAAAATTAGAGACTACTCATGATTAAGTCTAGAGAGGTAAATTAAGGAAAAGAAATAAGATGAACAGATTAGAATAAAAATATAGGTAAAAGAAAAAAGGAAAAAATTGGTAAAACAAATAAACCAGCAAAAAAAAGAAAAATATAATAAAATTTTAAAGAATATGAAATTTATGTGGTGTCCACAAAGAATCCAAAATTACTAGATAATGCTGCCAAGCCTGCAGTAGAGTTTGTGCTGCATTTGAGGCTGATCTTGGCCTCCAGATGTGGGTCTTGGGGTTAGAGTCTCCAGCCAGGACGTTCTGTATGTCCCTTAGTGGCCTCCCACTGCTTACCCTGTTTCTCTTGGCTGCATCTCTCTCCCAGTTGCTGTGCTGTTTCCAGACAGAAACAAAGCTGTTCCCAGTCCTGTGCACTTTGACTCCTCCTGGCAGCCCTTCCCCTGGCAAGTATCTGTCCTCTCAGCTTATTGTTGCAGGGTGTGGTGGGACCCAGTCATGTGCTCTGGTCCTCTATTCTTGGCTGCTCCAAGGCTGTTCAGTCCCAACTTTTACTGCTCTCCACATGAGGGGGTGCTAACTTCCCATTCCTTGCTTTACTAGTTCCCTACCACCCACAGCTACCTGCTTCTGCTGTAGTCTCTAACTCCCTTCGGGCGAGATGGAGTACAGGGTGCTGTGTGTCTTTCTGCTTCTGCCCTGGCAGGGTAAGGGCAGCCCAGGGCTGCATGGTCCCAGAGGTGCAAGGCTGTTTAATTCCCCATGCCTCTCCTAACACAGGTCACTGGGGGTGGAGGTGGCGGCCATACCATTTGCTGCTCACCCCTGTAGACTTTAATCTTGTTCCAGTTAGCACTGTGGTGCACAACAGGAAAGGGAAGAAAAGAAAAAGAAATAAAAGATAAACAAAATAGGAAAGGAAAAGGCTGGTCATCAGAGAGGGAGCAGTTTGTGTTGGCAGAAATTACTGCTGGATTGTAGCATCTTCAGTTGGGAGGAAGGCAGAAGAGGTGAGGGCCTTATACTGTGAGTCTATCCTGTGTGCCCTGATTTAGAGGCTTTATGTTAATACATTTTCTACTTCTTCTAAGATTCCATGTATGGCAGGCAGTCTTTCCAATTCAGTGACTCACTCGCAGCTGGGTGAGCTGGCTAATCGTTTTATTAAGTTCTTTATGTTTTGCTTGATGTATTCTCATGTCAGATTGATTTTAGTGTCAGGGCATGTATCATTCCCCTTTCTTCCAGTTACCTGCATTTTAGCAAATTTCTGTAAGTAGCTCTAAACAGAACACCTCCTCTATTCAGCCATGGTTTCTCCTCTAGAGTTTACAGACTTTAAAGGCCTTGCTGTCACTGCCATAATTTAGAATCTTTTACTAAAGTTCCTTTGACTATATTCCTCAATTTTTCCAGCCCTTCCTTCAGCCTTCATGACTCAGTGCAAGTCTTTCCTATTTTGTTTATCTTTTATTTCTTTTCCTTTTCTTCCCTTTCCTGTTGTGCACTACAGTGCTGACTGGAACAAGATTAAAGTCTACAGGGGTGAGAGTCTTCATGACTCTTGGGTGAGAAGGGCTAAAGTGTCCTCTCTGTAAATACCCCCAGCCTCGCTTCCTTCTTTCCCCTTGTGCCACTACAACTAGCCTTTTGTGGTGTCTTCTGTTCTCTCTTGCCATCTGTTTTACCCATTTGCTGTGAGTGGTCTCTAACCAGAAGCCTTGGGGAAAGGTGCAAGATAGCCCAGTGCTGTCAAGTATAGGTGACCTTGTTCAGAACTTGTGTGTAGACTCATCTTTTCCATGTTCTCTTGACATATTTTCCTTAGTGAAACAAGGGGAGAACAGAAAGGAGCTGACTGGCCTAGAAATGAGTCTTTTCAAATCTGAGTTATATTAAAGGCTGTTGCAAAGTACTCAGCACTGTGCACTGGTGTTAGGGACAGTTGAGTCCATGAATTACTGGCAGTGGAAAAAGCAAGATGAGAGAATAGGGAGGAAAAAACTGGGGCATCCAAGGGCTGGCTGAATAGTTCAGTGGATTAAAGTGCCTGCAAGCAGGCTCAGGGACTGGGGTTCCTTGAGCCTGCTGTGCTCCTGTAGAAAACACGGGCATCCCAACTTGTAGTTTGGTTTTTAGGGCAGCCCTAGAAATTGGTTAAATTACAATGTTTATTCGTATAGAACCTGCCCACCTATGTGAAAATATTTTCAAGTCAACAAACAGCCAATATTTAAATATTTTTTAAAAAATCTGCGTATAAACAAAGGGTTTTGCTGTTGTATTGTTTCTGTTTGTCAGCACCTTGTACCTACCAGGCTAGTGTGTTACTGAGTGTATCCCCAGTTTCTAAATTGAACATTTTAATGAAAATTAAGGAAGAAATAACCTATAGTTAGAGCTAAAGCTCAGTAACACATGCCTAAACTTTAAATCCTAGCTCACATATTCTAACTGAATATGAGAACCTGGGAAAGTTATTAAAGCTCAATAAATGTTATTTTTTGCATTCATAAAATGAGAATATAAATACTGATTATTATCTCATAGAATTACTATGAGGATTTAATAATAATGTATATAAGTGTGGATAGTAGAAACATTTAAGCAATAAATTTTGTCTATGCTAATCACACAGAAATATCTAATCACATATTCAATAAAGCTTTGGCAGGTAATGTCCTAAATTCAAACTTTGTTTCAGAGCATAATTTTTGATCCTGTCTCTTAAAAGACAGTATAATTCACTCAAGCTGTTTTCAGAAGGTGTTTTGTGAGAACAGCAGTGGCTGTGAGTCAGACATGTTCTTCCGTTGCCTTCCGTTCCTCCCTGAAGAGATGAGAGCGCTCAGCTCTGATGTGAATGTCACATGCACAGCCCAAGTGCTGACACCATTTCTGAAGCAGCGTCAGCTCATCAGATTACTTGCTTCACTCTTTTTGGTCATTTATCCTAAAAATAAGAACATTGGTCAACCAGAAGTGGCCATTTTGTTAAAAACCATAGAACTAGACAGATTTGTGACCCTTAGTAGGACAGTAATTCATCTGTTAGGGAAATAGATCAATTTGAAAATTAAACTGATTAATCCAAAAGAAAACAATGTTGATTTTTCCCACAGTAAGCATTTCCTCAAATAAATTTTCCTAAAAAGATTTGGAAGGATATGATTACCTGTTCTTCCTTCCTCTGCTGAATCCAGAAACAAGGCCCATTTCTGTTAAAGAGAAAAATGAGGTGCATTTTATGTTTTGAGATTCTGTAGAGTCTATCTGATCCTGCAAGTTTTGTGTTTTTGACCAGGCTTTATGCTAAAGCTTTTTGATGACTGACATAACGTTTCTAACACTCATCAGTTGGTAAGCGTGTGACTGTGTTTGAATTATCTTCTGCATTTAGTTTGCTTTACTATTATTTTCATGTTGTCTGATCACACACACAAGAATCCCTTGGTGATTCTTTTAACAGTGTGTGATTGGACTAATAACTTCACATGTTGAAGAGTTTTGTGCTGCAGCTGAGAAGCATGTAAATACAAGCTGCTTATTTGCAAGAAGCTTCCAGATTTGCAGTATGATTGCTATGGAAACCACATAATGAAAACCTTATAACCATCTGTGTGGTTTGATGGATTTTACTGCATAGCTGAGCTGTTTTTGTTTACTGTTATTAAAATGTTGAATGGAATATATTAACCCACAAACACTGACTATTTGAGGTATTAATTAGTATTATATAATGACATTGTGCCTGAACACCAAAATAAAATGTTTAATAATAAACCTAAATAAGACAATGTGTGTGTGTGTGTGTGTGTGTGTGTATTATTGTGAAGGTAATTATGGCCTAGAATTTTGCTCACCTCTTCTTCCTTTTTTTTTTTTTTTGCAGTATAGAGAGGTTTGTTCTGCTAAGGGAGTATATTAGAATTTATCTTTATAGTTTTTCAACCCATTTTTTCATTTAGTATTTAGGGAACATCTCCTTTATACCAAGTTCTAGTCAAGGTTTAGTCGTATTTTCTCCCCTAACAATTTTGATTGAACAAATTTGATTTTATTATCTTTCTTGTGCAAGCTGTTTGGATTGATATCCTAAGATAAAAATGGGTAGTTTGAATATGATTAACAGAAATCAATATATGCAAACATTTTGCCTAAAAATATCAGTATTAGTTTTTAAATTGGAAAAAGTGTTTTAAATGTTTGTTTCATGTTCTAAAATGCTGCTTATTAATAGATCACCTATGTGGACTTTATTAAATTTGGATATATCACAGTAAATATTGATAGGTAAATGTTTTAAATGTCATTATTCTGATAATTTAAGAAGGTATTTCCAAAGGAAAGAATTCTTTGGCACAACTAAAGTGCCTAGTATGCATTATAGGTGCTTAAATTTTACTAAACAAAAATTAATTTATAGGCATAAATTCTTCTGAGTTGTTTGTTAAAGAGTGAAGTTTTTCTTCTTCTCTTCATTATTATTATTATTATTATTATTATTATTATTATTATTATTATTATTATTATTGCAGTACCAGGGATTGAACTCAAGACCTTGTACTTGCTGGGCAAGCACTTATTCCTGCTGAGCTCTACAATTAAATTTTATATTACTTAGTACTGTAGCAAGTCTAAGTGCTAGTCTCTTCAAAAACAGTGTTTAACCTATTGTTATGGTTACAGCATTTGCCTGAGGACACATGTCCTTAATAGTTTCCTTTTAATTTTCTCTTTACTACTGGACTTGTGACCAGGTTGAAAAGAAGTAGGTGTTCGGGAAAGACAAGATGCAAAAAGTAGGGAAAGCATTTCTTTTGCCTTTTCAAAAATTGTTTATCTGTAAGATAGGTGATTTGGACTAACTATAAAATCTCCCTAATTTTAATGTTTGTATGAAAACACCCTGTAGACGATCCTTGTAGGCACAGGGGCTGGAGATTTGATCCCTGGGCCTGTCCCTAGGGCACACTGAGATGGCAGTTGAGACTGGGCGAGGTGGTGCATGCCTGTAATCCCAGCTCTTGAGAGGCTGTACACAGGTGGATCACTATGAGTCCAGTCTAATAATGAGACCCTCAACACCCTGTAAAAAAATACAAAAAAAGTTAAAGAAAAAACTATATTAAATTGCCAAAAGTAGATTCAACAGTATGTATAAAGCCCTAGGTATTTCCAGCTATTCCTTACATTAGAGCTTTTATTGTTTTGTTTGAAATGAATTGCAAAAATTCAAAACAATTATATTTGTCTTATAGTACAGTAACTCTCAAGGTTGATTTAAATGACGATTTTGATTAATCACCATTTAGAATTTCCAAGAAACTCTGAAATCTACATCTACAGTATATCCTTCTCCACCATACTTTACAGTTGCCCTTGGTCATTTCCTCTGAGGGACCCACCAGCACACTGAATCTGTCCTGTGGAAACCCACTTCCATGTGGTCCCACCACTGCTACACACAGAACATTTTTGCTATCATGTTAAAACTTTTGCTTTTAATCAACAATACACCTGTTTTTCAGTGAACTAAACTTAAACCTCTGATTGCCTGCTTTCTCCCTCCTCCATGTCCACTCAGGCAGGCAGGCAGGCACATGGCTTATCAACGCTGTGGTTCTTCACCTTATGCAGCCATCTCCTTCCTGTTTCCGCTGCCCCTTCAGTCCAGGACTTCCTTCCCCTACATCTAGACTTTCCTGTCCCTCCTCCAGACTGCCTGAGACAATGGGATCAAATGATTATTTCTGGAGCAGAGTTTCACTGCTGCCCATTCTCTGCTCCAAGGCCTTGTATAGCTCCTAACTGGCCACCAGATCAACCCAGAATCCTTAAAGGGTGTTCATGTATCCTTAACAACTGGCCCAAAACGCTAGCATCCTCTCCCATCGTGCTCTTCCCCTGTAATTTACTCAGAGAGGATGTGCCTTGCTGTTTTTAACTTGATGGCTTTCCCTCTGTCTAGAAATAACCTTCTTCCTATCTCTGCTTGTTTAAATTCCCTGCACCCCACAGGTCTTCTTGGCACCCCCTACACTCCTTCCCACTGCCAGGTTTAGGCCCCGTTAGCCCATTTTCCTTTAATCTTACCTTTTGTCTCCCCTGGCTGTCTGCCTCCTGAGGACTGAAGCTCTCTATTGCCTTGGCCTCCTGGGCAGGTCCCTCTTGCAGGCAGTTAATACTCAGTGAAAATCAGCTGATTGGTTTAAGAATTAAGTAACTACATTTGTATTCCCTTGCATGTTTTCCTTTGAAATTTGAGTTTTCCTTGAAATTACAATTCTTTTTGAATCTTAATTTCTCTTTGGCATGCTCCTTATTCATATATACACCGTTTCTAAGTTATATATTTTTAGATAAGGAAGTTAATACATATATGATTTTTAATTGAAACAAGTTTTTGTGGTAATGGGATTGATATAAAAGAATTAAGTAGTTTGATTCTAATTTATTTATTTATTTTTGTGGTACTGGAGATTGAACTCAAGACCCTGCACTTGCCAGGCAAGCACTTATTCTGCTGAGCTATATCCCCAGCCCCTAATTCTATTTTAAATCCTTCTTTTTTAACTTCGCTGTATTAACTTGGGGAGAGAATGTGATGGGAGGATAGAAAGAGTACAGGCAAACACTGAGTATAGTTTGAATAAAGGACAGGAACTTTATAATCACAAGCTGAAGTTTGTGTAACATACTTTGCAAGTTACTTCATCCTTTGAATTTCATGTACTTGTCCAAAGAATGAGGATTTTTAAATTATCTACTAAGTCTTTTCTCACATAGTATATAATACTTGGTAGGTCCTTCATATAATTTGGGAAAGAATCACCTTAAGGGGTGAGGATCCATCCAGTATCTTCCTGGGAAAATGAAATGGGAAAAAAAAAAGAAAGTGATACTCAACAAAAGACTTATAGGGTATAGTACACATTTTCTCCTTGCTGTATCAGTCGGGAACCATGATTTTATCTGTAATATTCCTGCCACGCAGTACTATGTAGTATTGGCTGTTATTTTACTAGATTTGAGGAATCTACTGGATTTAATGTCATTCCAGATAAGTTTCTGTATTTAAAACAAATGTATATTGCATTAGTACATATCTTACATTTTATCAATCCACTAGGTAAACCTTGATAAACCTTGCTGTTTGGAAATAGCTAGTGGTTTATTTATTCAGTGACAAATGAATATGAATCTTGGGTAGCTTTATTCATTTAACAATAGTATTTATGTTTTGTAAGCTTATAGTTCTTAAGACAGGGTGATGACTGGGTTTTGTTCCCAAGGAATCTCTAGTGTGACCTGGACTCTGTTTGTTTACAGAAGAAGAAGAAGAAGAAGAAGAAGGCAGTGTTTCTGTGACAATGGAAGAACAAAGGAAAGTAAGCCAGGACAGTGAGGCAAGCCCCTCAGGTAATGGCATGCAGCTTCCAGGAAAGGCTTATTGTGGTTCTCCTTTAGTCCTATTCTGACTGTTCTAGAGGTGTTTGCCCAGCTCCCAGAAGTTGGCTTGTTTGGTCTCCATGTCTTATGGCTGATAAGCTGCTTAGTCCCATTTAGGATGCATGAAAACCACTTGAGAAGGATTTATAAAGTAAGCCAATTTATACAAGGTATTCCTTCCTGAATTACTTTGTAATGACTCAATTAGCTTTCATTTCTGCACAAAGGAGATTTAGTTGCATAAATTAGCTTATCATCATTGAGGAAGTGTCACTGCTAAAGGACAGTTTATAGATACAACATGCAGTTGCTGTCAAACCTATAAGAATGTAATATAGACATCTGTGTATACTTTGTGCTTGAGCAGAACAGACTTCTGCCATTCAGAGACTAACAGGGGACAACAAGTTGCCCAGGGGACAGGCAATGTAGACATCTCTGAAAAGGTCAACTTGACACAGGCTCTGACAATCGACCCACAGCTCTGTCTTCTTTGATAAAAATCAGATAAACTTAAGACCGCTAATTGATCTGCAGCCTGTTTAAATGTTGGCCATGCATATCTTCATTGCATATGATTAACACAGAAAGCAAATGAATTGGGTAAGAAATGCCAGAGTCCAGTGACAGGAGCTTAAAAACTGGAAAAGGACACTGGTGGCCTAAAAGACTAGGAAGGATGTTCTTCCCTTTTATCCATTTTCACTTGGCACATGGCCCAAAGTACTAATTGTGACTGGAAAAATAACTGCACACGCTGTGTGCAAAATCACATGCTATAGACTACTCTTCTTGTTTGTTGTTATTTCCAAATTGCAAGAGATAACCATATCTGTAGGAGCATGAGGTTAGTTTTGATAAACCAGCAATTATGTTACACTGGAGGAAGAGGAGGACTGCCTTCTTATCAGGACTTTACACCTCTCCATAGCCACATGTCAGCTGGGGCAAGGTCTGCCCTATCATCCCCAGGTCCTGCGAAGATCTGGGGCTGGGGTCACCTTCCCCTCTCTGATATGTCCATACATCACTCTTTCAAGCTGTCAGAAGCAGGGTGGACAAGAAGCGTGTGTTCAGGAAGTAGCGTTCCAGAGGCCTTCCTACAGCGACATGTGGAGAGGAAACCGAGGCCTGATTCAGGACCTGGACAGGAAAGCAGGAGCAGGTTGCTGTGAAAGGTTTTGGTTTTGCTGTTTTCAGAGAGGAAGCAAGGACTAAGTCATTACATGTCAGCACTCCTGTCCTGTGAAAGATAGAGGCTCAGTGAAACTTTGAAGACTGTGTTCAATACTAATTTCAGTATGCATCATATGTTTTCGGTATATATCATGAACCTGTTGCTAAAAACATGTACTTTTCTTTTTAAAAGATTTTTGTACAGATATAAGAGGTTGATATACAGATAGAGATCCTTTCCACAGATACATATACTTTGTCGTAAAGCAATTGTATTTTCCAAAAATGCATTTAAAAAACAAAAAAGAAAGAAAAACTCTTAAAAGCAACCATCTCCAAAATTTTTGCCTTTGAGGCTAGGAAAGAAATCAGTTTTTCTCAAAGGAATGCAATAAGTAGATCTAGCTTTTCATGCCATTGCTATAAAGCACTGCAATAATTCTCATCTTTAGTGACATGAAATCTTTTCAAGCAACAGTTTTAATGCTTTTGCATAGCAGTGACCTTTGCTCATCCCTAGGCTGTCAAAGGCTAGAAGCTTGTTTGCCGTGCAGGGCAGTGAGTTGACAAGCATATTACTATCTTGCTGAGCATCACATGACATGAACTTCAACCTTACTCAAGAATGTTACATAGTTTTCACATTGACTGATTTTACTAAAAAAGTCAGATTGTTTGTTCTGTTGTAAAATATGTGAGCTAAAGCAAAATCTGTCTTGTGTTTTTTACAAGTCACTTCATGTTCAAGCTTATACCTAGAACATGTTGACATACATATGCATGCACACACATGATCTCACTTGATTTTTCTCTTCAGTTTTCTTTATTTTTTATTTCGTTTTCTTAATACTATAAAATATGCTTATCTTTCTAAAAATAGTTTTAAAGCCTGCAACATCCAGGGAGAGACTCTCCATTTATTACATGTTTTGGTGTCATTTAAAAAAATATCTTGCCTTTTCTTCAAAAGTATTTCCAGTTTTTATATGTTTAGTTTCTACTTTTGTAATAATTCTGTTATATTTGCCAAGCTGTTTTTGTGTGGTTTTAAAGGCAGGAGAAAGTGTATTATTTAAGTCCTTTATGAGCTGGCTAATTTATTGTTTCTTTTGTGCCTTCTCATTTTAATCATTCATGCCTCTCAGGACAAGAAATAAAGTGATTTTCTTTCAGTAATTTTGGAAATATAGGTCACAATGTAGATCACATGGAAAAGTTAATCCATGTAGTTCAGACAACTAAACAGAAATAATTTGTACTTAGAATGTATGTTTATCATATTACACTCCATCCTGTAACAAATACATATCTCACATGGATTATTTTTCAGTGTATAGGTGAAGAGTGTTAACCTTTATGAACCTATGCTTTTGAGGCTATGTCCATTTAATTCTTGTGTATATAATTAAACACATTTAAAGTTTTGAAACACTAACTAGAGGAACTTAATGCCTCCCAGAACACGATCATTCCTGTATCCACAGTTTATAACAAGAATTTAAACATTGCATTCCTGAAGAGGCCACGACTAATCGCACGCAGTACCAGGATCCCTCCCTAATTGTGATATTTCTAGTTTTTGAGTAGTATCCCATGCTAAAGAAGATAGAGTAGTGAATTGTATGTGCATATAGCTGTGTGACACAAACATTATTCTGTAACAGAGCTCACATATGGGACACACAAGTGGGGCCGCTCTTTGGGTAACAGCATCATCAAGATTATAGGAGCACAGTTGAAAATGCATCTTTTCCCCAGGCTTGCCCAGTTGCTGGCTCTGTTGCCTGTTTACAGCAGTGAGGTTTAATGAAATGCCCATGATGCACATCTAGGGAGAGATGCATCTTGTACACGGTGGGGGTCTCCCTTCCCCTCGCCCGCTCCTGGAACTTCCATTAGTGTTAATGGGTGTTTCACCAAGTGCATCGAGGGGAAGAGAGACCCCAAAGTGATAAGGATTATGGGTTAGAAATCACCACATACTTTTTTTCGTTTTTCCCTGCCCCCTCTTAAAGATCTTTTAAATTAAAAACGATCATGAGAGAATCAGAAAAGGGGTGGGTTACCTGGATAGTGGGGGAGGCCCCTGGGATACCACTACTGAGGCCAAAACCTCTACTCCCATTTTTAGTCCAAGTTTTGTTTCCCCCATCTTTGGGGGCCAAACCTAAGGCTGAGAAATGTGGGGAACAGACAGAATCCTTGACTGGGGAAACCAGCTGCTTAGGTCCTTTTCCGGCCTGGCCAGTTAGTGTGGGGGAGGGCCTCGGGTGTGGATGATGTCATCCTCTCTGTGCTCTAATTCCTTGACTTTTAAAGTGACACTGACTGACTGCGTGGGGCGCAACATTTGACCCATTTAGCAGTTGATTTAATCTGACCAGAATGTTTCAACTTCTAAATCTTTATTTGTTTAGATAAGTGGTTTTTAAAAGAAATCAGTCACTTTATTATAAAGTGATTTTTTTTTTCTTAAAAAAAGAAAAAAGACTGACAACCCTTGGAGGATCTGGCCAACCAGAGTGCCCTCTAGTGTCCATTTATAGAATTTATTTAATGTATGCTGGGGCGAGGGGGTTGGGGGCATTAATGAAAGGTATCCTCAAGCATTGTCAGTTCTTGGTTGGGTTCCCAGGCTTGCGCCTATCTCCCTGCTGGCATCAGCACTGAGCACTCACGTGCTAGTGTGGAGACGTCAAGAAGGTGTCTGTCTCACTGTCCATCTCCCTCCTTTCTCCTCTGCCCTCTGTCCCCCTCCTGAATTCTTAGGAAATGAGAAAAAATTAATAGGTGGGTTTTGCTAGGTTGTGTATTTTCTTGTCCTTATTTTTTTTTTACAAGTATAATTGAAAAGTAGCATCTTATGAAACATTTAGATACCTTGTTATTCAGATTCTTTTTTGGGTTTGATGTTTTTGAAGATATTGAAGAGAATGTTAAAATTTTCTAGTAAAGTTAATGTTCTGTGTGAGTCAGAAACTCTAATAAAATGAGCACACTGCTGGTGCTGAGATCAGTTTTGTTGGAATTGCTGAGAAGCTTGCTGTTAAGAAGCCATACAACAAAAGGAAGATGACAGCCCTGATCCAGCAAGTGTCTCTACCATCTTCCCTTCAGAATTCAAAGATGACATTCCGGGGCTGGGAAGTTGTCCCACAGATGTGCTTTGCTCGGCCAGTGAATACACGGACATCTTATTGATATTACTTGCATTCTTTTTGCGTTAACTCATCAAAACTCAATTATCATGAAATTAAAAACAGGAAATAGTTCTCAGTAACAAAAGCATCCAGTGTGTGTAACTCTGTGCTGCGTTTCAGCAGCCCACATTGTATAAGTGACAAAGCATTTATTACCCGTTTATTGTGGTATTGCAGAGTGGAGAGCACTAAATAATCAATCAGTTAATGGTCTGTATGGCAGTTGGAGCACATCACATCCATTGTGCTTATGTTGGTAGAAGGATGAGCTGATAATTCCTGTGTATGTTGCATGTTTATTCAGAGCTTAATGTCCTAAACTAGAGCTGACAAAAAATCTGGTGAAAAATGCAGCTTCAGCATTGGCAATTGTAAAGTTGCTAAAATATTTTAGCGGCCTTGGATATAAATCCCACCTTACTCCCCACAGAAGAGCTACAGTAACTTCTGTTTTGTTTTTACTTTATGCACTTCCTGTACCCAGTTTTAGGTTGTAGGATTAAAAAATGATTCCTTAGTTTGGGTGTCATATTAACATGCAAGCACCTTTGTTGTTTTGAAGGGTTGCAAATTCTGCAAAATGATTGTTGCACAGTTGGCACGTCCCATTATGAAGGGTGCCATCCTCTTTAGAGCACATGGGGACTGGCTAGGTTTCTACAGCAGACAAGTGGGGAGCAACATGACGGTGGTATTTTGATAAGAACACTGCAACTGGGGGGGGGGGAAAGAACACTGCAACTAGAGGTTATATGGGAAAGGCATAAAAAGAAAGAAGACAATAAACATTAGATCTTCTTGAAAATTATCTTAAAAGACAGAGTGAGGATTCTTGTCTGGATGTAATAAAATATTCACAGACTGAGGACAAATTACTTTGATGGTCTGGATTGGTCCTTTACTTTACATTGGCTCAAGCCCTAATTCACACTTTCTGTTTCTTTTTCCTGGCAGATAAGAGCACAGATTATGCTAATTTTTACCAAGGCTTGTGGGACTGTACCGGAGCTCTTTCTGACGAGTTGTCATTTAAGCGTGGTGACGTGATTTACATTCTCAGCAAGGTAAGAGAGGAGAATTGACAGCAGTAGAAGGGTAGTGCAATTTGGTTTTTATGCATTTGGATTTACAACAGTAGGGGAAAATGCCAGTTGAATTCTTCTAGGTCCTTGTTAACAATTGGGAGTTCACAATAATTAATTATTTTGTCAAGTGAAATATAATCAAAATTTAAACACAATCAGATAAGAGGACTCAGCCTAGCAGTGTGTTTACCTGCCATTTCAGCCTTGGCCCACATCCCCCTTCGCCTCCTCCAGAAACAATGCACTTAGTGAAAGCTAACATTGTAAGGTATTGGGTTATTTATTATGTTTCTCTTTCCTCTTCCTCTGTATTCTTCTCTGTGCTTATTCTAAGTTTGTATGCCATTCACTACTAGAAATACTGTGTTTATAGAACAAGGTTTTCCTCTTTATGTAAATATATTGAGTGTTCCTACAATTTAAAAGCAATTTAAAAATGGTGCTTTTCTATTCAGACAGGTTTAAAAAAGTGTAACACACTATGTTTGTAAACAGAATGGCAAAGTATATTGTTTTAGGCTCCTTTATACATAAAGGAGCCTCATATATATATATGAGTTTGTCTTTTTTAAGTTACTGGATTGTTCAGAATGTGTAAATCTAAAAGTCACGTTATATTTGTACATACTCCTAATTTTCATACTTTTTCTTCCACTGTTACATGGAAATTAAAATATCTGCCTTTGTCTACTTTGTGAGGCTATTTTAGAAATAAACGATACATGGAAGTAATTTAAATATAAACAAGAAATGTTAAATATATCATATGTCTAAGAGTTTATTGAATATGATTTCTTGGTTAGAGAAATATTTTGGTACTTCAGAGAGCTAATGTCGTTTGTAGTCTGTGAAAGGAATTTGGAAATAAAGTCACATATTGAATTTTAATACTAGAATGGCTAGTGTATAAAATCATAAAAGGTGATTATCAAACATTCTAGTGAGGGTCTTAACAAGAGTCATCTCTTCATGGTTTTACATATAAGGGAACTTAGCTCAAAGGAGAGCCAGGGACTGTATCTGATGTAGGTGTCTTCACTCTCAAGTCTGGTGTGTGCTTTTATTTTTTACTTTCTTTCCACTCCCCACCTGCCCTCCTTCTCTTTCCTCCTTCCTTCTGTTTGATTTGAAGTAAGCATAAAACACCCACAATATGCTGGGACCCATTTTAGCTACCAGAAATCCAAAAGGAATGTAATATAAGCACCTAAAGATTGTTGGAGGAAGAAATATGTAATAATGAGTAAGTAAAGATAGCTATGGTAATTGCAGGCTAACATGCCCAGAGCTACACCTTATCACTTAATTCTTTCAGTCTTCCACTTGTTAGTGTAGTGTTTTTGTTGTTATTCTCAGAAAGATGTTTTTAGTCCTTTAGAGCTGTAGTTAGCGAGCTTCACATTAAAACCCTTAATTAAGCCTGTTATTGAGCATTTAATTGTCCTGACTTAAGACAACAATTTGTGAGTTAATTACTGAATATAGAAATCAAACTGATTAGTTTTAGCTCTTATCAAGCAACTTTTTTGGAATCATTACTAAGTTAATTTGGCTCAGAGTTTCTTTAACCAACTTGGCTGTAAGTATGTATAAAATTAAATAATGGATTATTTTTCATTTGAAATGTCCAGTTGTAGGGGTGACAGCTATACATTTATCCCACTGTTTTTGCAAATATGAAGCTTGTAGAGCCCAGCTTCTTTATGAGTCAGGCTGTAGTCATGAAAGCCTGGACAAGCTCCCATCTCCAGCACAGTTCCCTGAGCTAGTCTTCTACTTTTGCGTCAGAAAATCATTTTCTGTCCATATGAAACTGAAAATATAATCACGGGAATGTATTATGGTTCTAGGGTCCTAGAGACAGAAGTTCCTGTTCTTCCAAGCCTGTTTTGAGGAGCCTATTCTCTCATTTGTGAAGCCTGATCATAGAACTAAAGTTGAAAGTGGTCCAGCTCACAGGAAATCTTTTATAGCTGCCACCCAAAATCTTTTAGAGCTACTTGGGGAGCAAGCTGAACAAAAATATAGTATTTCCACTATCAGATGTTTTACCCACACTGTTATTTCATTGGAGATGGATGTTTTAGCATGAGCTTATTTTAGGTTTAGCCAAGAAACAAGACCTTGCTGGCTAGCACGTGTCACCATTGGTTGCATGACTGAATGCCCAGTGGCCCGGTTGTCGACATGGCAGCATCATCTTGGTAAGGGCTTCTGAGGGTGAGAAGAAGGGCATTAAGCTAAGCCTGGTGGTACGTAGACCTCTGAGCTACATATGGGTATATGTGATAGTCCTTTTGCTTCCGAGTATATGTTTGTGAAAATCCTTATCTTGCTGTTTTGTTTTAGGCAAATTGAGATGGAAATCTCTAGATGGTCTCTAATAAACTTATATTGGTATGCCCTTCTAGTTTTGTCAAAACTTTGGCAAGCACATTCCAAAATTTAATGCTATAAATTCATTTAGTATATAAATGACTGATTTTTGAATGCTTATATAACATAAGAACTTGCTGAGGGTGGTGGCACAAGCCTGTAACCCTGGCACTCAGGAGGCTGAGGCACAAGGCCCACTGAGAAGTTGAGGCTTGCCAGGGCTGCATAATGAGCAGGCAGCCTAAATGACAGAGCAGAAAACAAAACAGAACGCAGGGCCTTTAGGGAAAGTAAAACTGTTCTCAAAGGGCTTACTTTTTAATGAAGATAGAACCAGTGTTATATATTGGTATTTTTTTTAAGTTCAATTAATTAGAAGTTGGTAGTGTTGATATATGCCCAGGAATTTATTTAATCTTTTTTGGAGTTATATTTGGATTTTATGCTGTTGGGATGAAATTTTATCATTTTAATTTATTTTTTTACACCATCTAGTGGCTCCGAATGAGTGGTGCAAGCAATTGCAGCCAATGTACACAATCAAAATGGTGTCATTAATTCAACTTTAAACTCAGCCATGGGTTATTACTTTCCTATCTCATGTCAATAAAATATTAGCGTTAATCATGAAAAATTTCGTTAATCATTTTGTGTTAAATGTAGAAATTATATGCATAAGGAAGAATATGTTTTAAGAAACCTAACATTTGTGTAGATATAAAAATGTATACTTGGCAAAGAAATTAATTCCATGACTTTTCTATTAAATAAAATCATTGAAAAGATTTTAAAGAACTGTAACTGGCTCTTAGTAATGAACTGACTTATATGTTGAAATATACTAAATAATCACTGATTTGATCTATAAGTTTGTTGTTCTTAAGATACCTTTTTCCAAAAAGCAACATAAAATACTTTAACAAGATACATTCTTTCAATATAAATAAACATTTAGAGAAATCAACAGATATAAATTATAATGAAGAGTGTTTTAATTTTGTAATGTAATGGCAAAACTCCATTTAAGTAGATTGGGGATTAGACTATCTTCATTTTAGAAAAATCACTATGGAAATACAGTTTTATTTTAAAATTCCATCTTCTGTTTTATAAGGAATACTTGATGGGGTGTCAGCTGTGTTCAGCCTGGGGTTGATTTATTTTAAACACCTTTTGGGAGTTATACATATCTTAGAATTTGTTTTATTCTATATTTTTTAATGAAAATCAAGTATTATATAAAGAACAGGCAGACACACAGTCCTTTCCCCTTCTCTTTTTAATATTTTTCAATTAGCTGTGACCTCTAGCAAAGCTAGCCCCTCCTTCAAAGTGTCCAGGAATTTTCTTAGGTTTAAGCTTTCCACCTCACTGTTAATAAATCTAAATACTGCTTGCCCAAAAGGGAGATTTGGTAACTTTGTTCTATTGTTATTTTCATACAGTTGCTGCTGTTTTTTTTTTATTTGTTAAAATAATTCATTGGATATTTATATTTTTCCCATAAACTAAAAAGCACATTTTCAGGGACAAATGAAGGTGAAATTTGTGATTCTAGTAACAGCTGTGTTGTTAGTGAATTAACCCTGAAATACAGCTTTAGTTCATATTCATTTGATGGAGAAAGTTGTATTGGAGGTGCGAAACCTATAAAATTTTTAAAAACATTTTTTTTTAGGAATCAGCTTATTTAGAATCATGCTAAGTAAAGTATTTTACTAGTTTGTGTCTCAGTTTTGTTTACTCACACCGTGGCCATAATATTGAAGTTAATAGAATTTTCCTAGAACCATGCTCAATGAAAATTTTGTAATTTCAGTAGCAGGATCCATATTGAACAGCAGAAGGCCTAGCCCATATCCCTGTATTCCACTTTGTGTAAATATTCTACCTTATTGTTATGGATTCACATCCTCTGTTAGTTTATCTTTCAGTCTATATTTGGGGTGAACTGCTACCTACATTCTCATCTTTAGTTTTAAAGCAATAAATTAACTTTAGTGACTTAATAATAAATGGGCTATACTTCAGCAGGAAAGAGGTAAACTACTTTGTTTGATGCTAAAAGAAAAATAAGAATGTTAAAGATTCTAGAATAGTTAGTGTAGGGTGTGGCTTTAGCTCTGTAACCTTTTTGAGAAATATGAAGTCAAAAGCAGAATGTAGGTTAAGTAGTCATCACTAATACATAATAAAAGGCACACTTTTAGAGTTTATTGGTTTGAGTTCCAAGCATTGCTTCCTTCTATGTCCATCTGTTTAATTGACTTTTTGCAGTGATAGATGAATAGTGACAGACATTGACCATTTGCTTCTCATTATGAAAATAAAAAGATTTAGGTACTATGCCCCACCCTGTGCCGCATAAACCTATAAAAATGAGTGAAGTAAACATCTTGCTGAGCTCCACTGGCAGAGGTAAAAATGACGAGCTTCTCTGTAGCTGTTGTAGCTTTCATCTGTGATTGCATGATCCAGGGTGCCACAATAGCCCAGCTGCTGAAGGGTGGCGTAGACATCTCATTGCAGGGCATGCATTATTGACGTTAAACTAGCTCCCCAGTGTTGCATGTGGTGCAGCCCTTCAGGAAGGAGGAGGAGGCTTCTTGCGACTGCACTTGATTGGATCTGAGGGCTGGTAATGTCTGTCTGTACTGTCAGTCTGGCCAGTGCAAGGGCTGTGTACTTTTGTACTTATAGTGCCTAACAGTATGGCAGGAGTTTAATAAGTACTTACCAAAATACAGTAAAAGATAGGGAACAATCCTGACTTCTAAAAATGATAGAATCATAGGATTAGGAAACTTTGGTACTAGCTCTTCTCCTTATAGATGAAGAAATTAAGGCTTAACACAATTGGGGGAAAGTAAAATTTAAATCCAAGGGAAAAAGAACTTACCCTGTGGTGACCTTGAATACAGTGAAAGTCTGCAGCTGAACTTCAGCCTGGGCACTGTCTTCTTGGCAACCAACCCCCAAAAAGGGAGCAATGGGGAGCGAATAACTCCTTTCAATCATAAAGGAAGGGTCTTGGCTCCTCCTAGAACTAGCTGTTTTAAGAAGGCATCTCACATGAGTCTTTTTTTTTTTTTTTTTGTCTGTTTTGAGACAGGGTCTCACTATGCAGTTCAGGCCGACCTTAAGCTCGCTTTGTAGCTCAGGCTGGTCTCGAACTCACAACAATCCTCCTGCCTCAGCCTCCCGAGTGCTGGGATTACAGGCCTGCGCCACCACGCCCGGCATTCACATGAGTCTTTAGGGTCTGCCTTGATTATCTGACATCAACAACTGTATCTAATAAGTGTGAGAATGGCAGGTAATGATTTCAACAAAAAATTTATAGTAAATACAACAAAAGATTTAATAAAGGTAATTCTGTGAAGATCCAAATGTACAGTAATTTTACTAATTTGTACTAAGTGTATAATTGTATCCTTGTAAAAATATCAATGAGCAATTTAAGTATAAACAGAGATTTCATCCCTAGTGAATTTGAGCTTTGCCCAAGGTTGCCTGCCTAGTTAGCAGAGCAGGATCTTTTGAGATGGTAATCTGAAGAAAAACAAGCAGACTTTCCATTATATCTGCCACAGCATTTCTGCCTTTGCAGGATTTTGTGTTTAACTGTCACTGCTTGCAAATCATTCAACTTAATTTCTTCTAGGAACTGAAATTATTTTGCCTTAGTTCCAAAGGGACAGTAAGCTCTTTAGTTGAGACATGCAGTACAGCTAGCACCTTGCAGTCATGGTGGGCAGCAGCTGCCTGGAATAGGAGCCACACTCTGGACTGTACAGCTGAGCTTTTCTGGGTACCATGCTTCAGAACAAATGTGTGGTCATTTATTCTTGCATATCTCATATACACAAAGGACAGGATGCTCTACTAGAGACTGTGAATCATAAAAACTTATAGCACAGTCAATCAGTGCATTGTTCAAAATAAAGACTGTGTCTGTTTCCACATTTCACACTTTTTAAGGCATCTGGCACCACAGGCATGCAGAGCAAGGCCTTCTAATCTGAGTGAGTTTGCATTTTCATGTTATTTGAAGGGATAAAACTAGTGCACCTAAGATCCACTGAAGAATAAAGGCTCATCTTGAAATGAGAGATGTAGTCTGGATTGAATAACTCAGGGAACATTTCATAGCAGTGGAGGGGCCTAGTCCTTGACAGGATTTGAGGGGGGAGACATCCCTGGGGAAGGGAGCATCACACAACCAGAGGCAGGAATAGGGGTGTGGAGCACTTGGGCCGTGCACACCAGTGCAGTGACAGGAGAATGTTCCTAGCAGGCTGCACCAAGTCAAGCAGAGAACTTGTAGTGCATGCAGTGAAGAGCTATTCAAGTTCTTATGCAGCAGGGTAAGCCAATGAAGGCAGTTTCTAGGAAGATCAGAGATAACAGTGCAGTGGTACAGGGTGAGGCCTGGAGTCTGGTGTGGAGTGGTGGCAGGTGCATAGAGTGAGTAAAGCCCAGCAGAGTCATGGAGTCCATCCTCGGGGGGGGGGGGGGGGTGAACTATGTGAATGTGGAGGCCGCCCTCTGCTGAGCCAGGCTGGATCAGGCCCTGCCCACAGAACTGCAAATCATCCGACAGGATCTCTCTCTGCTGTTACAACTGTTGACTGTAGGAATTTGAATTAAAGGTATATTGATTGTGCGATAGAAACCAAAATTTGTCATATGAGAATTAAAATTCTTACTCTATGCCTTTTTACTTTTCTTTTGTCTTTTTTGCTTTAAAAATATAGTATATCTTGAGAGACATTTACAGCTAAGTGTATAAAAATGTAGTATATCTTGAGACATTTATACCTTGAGACCATAATTGCAAGTGAAATACATCAGATACACATGTGTAAATATTGCTGTTCTCTCCGGTGTGAGAAACTAAAAGTGTAAATATAAACAAAAATAATAGATATTATGAAACAGGAAGAAACTGTTCAAAAGGAAAAGGGAACTTGGACTGTATACTTTGTGAATAAGGAAGAGAAGAGAGGTTGAAAAGAGGAGAAAAGGAATGGGAAAAAGAGGAATCAAGATACATCTTGTATAGAATGAATTCCCTAGGATGAATGTGATCATTATTTGTATATCTAAATTGTACCAACAAACTTAATTAAATTTTTAAAATGAAAATGGAGTAGACAGTGCAAGGAAAAAATAGTTATCCTTAAAGAAACTCAGCGTCAGACTTGCCCAGTAAATTATTAAGTAGTGAGGCTGATTTCTGTAAGCTACTAGGAAACTTAGTTCTTAAACAGGTTCTGGAGTGGTGGTCAGACATCGCAGAGGACCAGGAGTTGGGAAGGTCAGTTTTCTCTTGCAATGGGCAGGAGTCACAAGGTTCCTGCTGTACTTTTAACTAAGGGCACCCTTGGAGAGATGCAAGTATGAGAAATGAATGATTTTTTAAAAATTTCCAAGTGGAGATAATACAAAGGAAGATGTTGAAGGGTCACCTTCAAGACAATACTTATGTGTTTTAAAAAAAAAAAACTTACCTAGTTTTCACACTATTATACTACAGTGTTTATGAATAGTTATCCCAGTCAGTACTTGGAAAAAAAGAATAAAGTCCACTGGTTCTTAAACTTACTGTATTTTGTACTTTGTGAATAAATTGTTTCCATTTCCACAAAAGGGTAGTATATTTTAAGGCAGGTAAATGTTTGGGAAAAGGACGCATAGCCTCTCAACGTTTCAGACACCTGTTGCTTTCACATTTGTCCATAAGTAATGTCTAGAAGGGTTAGTGCATCACAAAGTGCTTCAAGTTTCAGTTAAGACAGCTTTCTTTCACTGTATGGTTTACAGAAAGGGGATTAGCATACTTGAGAAGTTAGGATTCTGGTGCTGAAAAGGATTTTAGTAAATGTTGGAGCCTTATTTAAGTGTAAAATAATACACTAGCAGAGAGAGAAGCTTCAGTCAATGAGTAAACACGGAGGTATGCTTCCTTTTGGGTTGAATAAAGTCTGTGTTTCACTTTATTAAAACTAAAAGGCTTATCTTTTCTTCTGCCTTATTACACACTTTAATTTATTGCTCAGTAAATATTAATTGGGACCTAAAATTTTAACTATCAAGTAAAACACATAAAATGATTTTAATGGTTTGAGAATTGAAAACCGCAGGAGTTAGCTTGCAAGTATTCAGTGCCACCTTACTATTATTTTCTCAGATTATTGGGCAGATTTGGCTGCTTTTGCTTCTTTGACTGCCACATTACATTTTGCCTCGAAGCCATCCATTTTGCAGATATTGGATTTCTTTTGAGTGCTATTTTTATACAATAAGCATCACTACACCTCTGGATCTTGATAGCATTACTGCAGGAGGAGAAAGCAGCTTTGTGTTAGTAATTACCTAACATTGTCAGAAGCTGACTGCAGGCCTCTTTCTAGTGATAACAGAATAACCGCATAATGTAGCTTTATAGCACATGATTAATAGAAAATAATTACACGTCCTACAAAGGGATGCAATATTTCTTATAAATTGACTAGAATGGTTTCCTGTAGATTAAAGGACTCTTCATTATTTTATCAGTTCTCCGGAAGTACAGTCACTTGCCTATGTTAGCATTTCAGTTGATGTTAAGAGCTGAATAGGGTGAGGGATGCCAGATGGCAGATCTTCTTGTACCTGAGATCTCGGGGGCTGTAAAGATGATGCTCCTTAACCTGTCAGATTTAGGTGGCATCCTGGTATGGTTTGTCTCTTTTTTGTTTGTTTATTAATAAGAGTTGAGAGATTCATTCATTCATTCATTCATTCATTCGTTCGTTCATATCCACCTGTCTGGAAGGGTAGTTAGTGCATCACAGTTTTTCTTACAGTTCACATGTATTGTTCTTTAGAGAACAATACATGTGAACTGTAAGAAAAATTATGTCGATCACATTATTTTCTACTGTAAGTAATATATCATTCAGAATCCCATTTGTGTGGGGGCAGCAAGGAAGAAAGGCAAATACCGGTTGATTTCCCTCTTCAGAAGGAAACCTTGTGTGATGTTGAATCTTCAGAGTGAAGTTGAGAATACAGCGCTCCAAGAAGCGTTTTCACTCCAATTTATAGGCTGCAAATGGTTTAATTGGGATTCATGTTGCTCAGGAGGCTCATCCACAGGATGGTAATGATAAGAGGAAAGCTCCTGTGTTTGCAGTCCTGTCGAAACACTCTAATGGCTGCAGAATAAATCCATAAATTTGCCTCCTAGATTTTTACCTCTCCATATTTTATCTTATCTCTTAATTCCACACAGGAGTATTATGTGGAATTCTTTACAAATGTAAAGTATAAATATTCTGGTTTTTCTTTTTATCTTTCTCTGATTTAGATCTGTGATATTTTAGAATACTTTCATGAGGTGTGTATTTTATAGTTTCAATTGTATTAAATTAAATGAAGCATTTAAGATACTAATGTAACATTTTTTTCTCCTTGAATGTTACTTTTAAGGGGCTTGTGTACAGCTGAATAAGCCGCTTCCTGCTGCTTCCTACTGCACTTCCTACTTATGAACCTTACCAGTCTACCATAGTCCAGAAGTCTCTCAAGTGTGAATTTGCTCAGTTCTCACCATTATCTGTCCTTTGTCAATGTGATTTGGTAGAAGTCAGTCCCTAAATATAGACATGAGTGAGGTCTTAAGAATATTGGATCCTTAGTTAACAGTACAGGTCATTAACAAAAGTAGAATATTATGTCCATATGAACTTTCTGATGTGATTTGTGTATAACCATTGCCACCAATATTGAGCACTGTTCTCTGGAAGCAGGTCTAGGTCACTGATATGTCCACTCACTAACTATTTTCTGCGTCTACCATGAGAAGTTCCTTTGTTCTTTTCAAATAATCAATTTGAAAAGTCTAAGACTGGCATTAGAAAAGAGCTTTCACAATCACACTTACCCTATTCATTATGCATTGGACAATTTACAATATGGACCTTTGGTCTATAGAAGGTTAAGTACTTTTGTTTTGCTAAGCATTAGGCTCTAATTATATTCATTGCCTGAAAAATTGAAAAGGGCAGTTTTATTAGGTACCTATTAGTGTGTAATGGCTGCTAATCATAGCTTTCAGTAAGTTAGTGTGTTCTTCAGATAAATATATTCTACATAGAGTATACTCATCATTACTGAATTTTGGACTCAGAGTATCCTTGTTGTGTAGACAGTTTGTCCACTGTGTTCCTATTATCAGTGGTCTTTCCAGCCAGTGGCTTGGGTCTGCTGCCCCCACGCTGGAGCTGTGCCTTCCTTAGGATAAGAAGGGCAGGGTTAGTCTTCCTCCTTTCCCTCCACTTTGTCCTTCTAATGAACCTAATTCTGACACTGCCCACTGTTGGAAAAAGCACCTACAGATTTTCTTCTATAATCTCTCTATTGTAGACTATATTAATCAGTACATACATCCTACTGGTAGACTATATTAATCAATACACACATCCTATTGTTATGACACCATATTGAAGAGTTACCTAATTTTCCCTTCTGATGGTCAGTAGCTTACTAATCAATACAGATATTCAGTCTGTATTCGTATTAACTCCCCTCCCCATGTGTAACTCAGTATGCATATGTACATTTATCTATGACTCAGATGCTAGAAAATCATAACCTATTGAATTACTTTGGGGATTGATTTTAAAAATTTATCTTCTATGAAAAATTAAATTTTGGCCCTACAGTGCTTGTGCAGAGTATTGCTTTTGGAAGATATTATTCTTGAAACTTGTGATTCATTTTACTTTGTTTGTGTCTCGCTAAACATAAATAAAATTTGAGATAAAAATACATTAGTCAATCTGGCAGACGTATGAGGCTGGTTATAAAGTGTTTGCTATGCCTAAAGCAGTGGTATGTCTGTCAGTGGGGGATAAAGGGAAAGAAGAGGAGACATGGCTTTGTTTATCTCATATTGCAAAGTAAATGTGGAAGGGCCTCGTCCATCACTCTTTTTTACAGCTAGATTAATATTTTGCCTTTAAAACTTGAGATACTTTTATTTCCTATTGATCTTCCACTATAAGAGTGAATCTAATACCAGCTTAAATTCTCTCCACCTATCCTTTATGTAATACTGTTTATGATCAATAAAAGGAATAGCAAATGCCTTAGGCATTCCTTCTGTAAAGGAATCTACTTGTGTGTTATTTTGAAAAGCAAATTGGTTTATGTTAGTATTTGCTTATTCTTTAGTTTATCTGTTTAAAACGTGGATATTAGATTGACTTAAGGCTGTACATTCTAAATCATTTCAGGCGATATAAGTTTAAGTAGGAATTAGATGGTTTGTTGCAAAAAGTTATCCTTGTTAGATAACAAGCTTCTTGAAGGCAAATATACCTTTGGGACCCTAATACTTTATGAACTCTTGCAATGGGGGGAGAGGAGAGAGAGGGAAAAGCAGAGGGGGAGGGAGGGAGGGAGGGAGAGAGAGAGACTTTCTTTAGAGAACTGGTTTCCTAAAGCAGTTTCATTTTCCATGTTCTTCCCATGAGTGAGTGACTGCCTCTGTATTCTACAGAGTAACAAACAGGCGTTGTGTCATACATTAATTTAAATCTTTTCCTAACAGCATTTATTAAAGTGTCTAGAAACAAAAAAGATGACAATGTTTCCATTTGCTGCTGAAGCTCTTGTAACTTTATAAAAACAAATAACATTTCTAAGAAGTTGCATAATACCGTGTTGTACATCCACTCGTCTAAAGGTTAATATTGCATATTGTTTTCAATTAGGAATACAATAGATACGGCTGGTGGGTAGGAGAAATGAAGGGAGCCATTGGCTTGGTGCCTAAAGCCTACATAATGGAGATGTACGATATCTGAGAGTCCTGGGTAAGTACATTTTAATCCAGTGCTCTTGTTACAGCTCGTATGTTCTCTTGGTCTTTCTTATAAGTCTTTGTCTTTTGAAGTCTTTATAGTTTCTGATAACACACAGATGGTACCCACATTGTTTTTGTTTAGCTTACTCTTTAACTTTAGAAGTATTTTCATAGAATTAACTTTGGAAATGAGTACATTTTTAAGAGAAAGTTCCTTTGATAATAACCAAATGTTTCCCCAAATTTCCTACTGTTTAGTAAAACATTTTTGTGACCGTTCTGAGGAGCTAAGTTGATAAAATGTTGAGTAAACATTCAGTTTTCTTTGACTAAAAGTACAATTTTTTCTAGGCTGGAAAAATTAACATTTCTATTGGAAAAAGTATTAAAACTCAACTTTTCCTTTTTGTCTGCAGAAGAAGAAGAGTCTTCTGGTTGCCTGTAAATGCTTTTGATTTAGAAGCCTCATGAAAGCCCGGGTGACAGCTCAGAACCATTCTTTGCTTTGTTGAATGTCTTTGACTATTACTTTATGTAGTTGTTCATTAGAATAGTCCTCTGATGTGAAATTAAATGAGTATTAATGTAAATTAGATGCAAGCAGTAAAGTTGTACCTGTTGCTATTTTGTAGAGAAAGTATTACAGTTTTTATTTAGCCATTTGATTGTCTGAAGAGTTCATTACTATTTATATAGGCCATACAATGCTACTTCTAGTGTGAATTGTACTTTCACTTAATCATTGGGCATCAGTTATTTTTAGAGTGTAATATATGATTGCATAGAATTTTAATTGAAATTGTCATGCAAGTTGTTGGTAGGTGCTAAAGAATATGTTTGTTAAAGCTTTATAGATCATTTGCTGTAGTATTTTTTTAAATGTAGTAATGTGATTCAAGAAAAATTTTACAAGTTGGCAAATTTATTTTCTGGTATATGTTACCACAAGAAAGAAAAAAGTGACAGAAATACAAGTGGAAATGTGCTGTCCCTTGAAATACTAGTGCAATCCAGAACCATTTTTGTGCAAAGTACTTTACTGAAACAGATATTGTGGGTTGATAGGAATTTGTCAATCCTTCATACCACATTTCTGTTTAAATTTAAGCAAAGAAAAGATTCATAAGAAACCCTCTTGTGCCACTACATAATGTTGTAAACAATCTCAAAATAGTCTCAGAAGAAGGTGGCAACATAAGCACGCTCTTATCATTATGTTATTAAAATCCCACAGCAGCAGTAGAACGTCAGATTGGAATCTCCCCTGAATTTCTCAGAGGGCTTAAAATAAAACAAGGTTTGGAGAGGAAAGAGTGGAAGTCGCAGTGGGAACACGCACCCATGAGTGGGAGCGAGGAGGTCAGCAGCCTGACATTCAGGTTAGGTTCAGTGCTGTTGCAGTGTGAGATCTGGAGAATCTTAGCACCTTTTCCTGGGCTTTGAAATCAGAAGTGTTTTAACTCATGAAGTACTCCTATGGCCTTAATAAATGTCAAAATCCAGTACTGACTTGTTATTTGGAATAGACGTAATCTCCTAATACTAATTACTTAGCAAGTACTAGCTTTGTTGAATTTTTCAGATCTTTACTTTATCCAAGGAAAGATTTTAACTATACATATAAGCTGAAAACTGTTTATAGGCAATAGTAGAATGTTTATTTTACAATTATCCCTTAAATGCCATGAAAATTCAGATTCAGATTTAAGGGAGAAAAGTATAATTTTAGGAATTTTGAGTTAACTCTGGTTTGTATATCTTGACACATCAAGTTAAGGTTTTCAGAAATGACATTTGCATAGTTTATTCCCTTTTCCTAATATGTTGTAAACTGTCGTGGCAAAAGTTAAATGGCCAAGGAAGATCTTAATGGACTGTTTTCAAAGCTGGGTGACTGAGAAGCAAAAGTAGTCTGGAAAAGTAGTGCCTGGAATGTAAGTGAAGCTCTCTGTGCTGGGCCAGTAGATGGCAGCAGCTTGTCATTGCTCGCAGCCTCACTTGGCACCCCTCCCCCACCCAAGCTGGCCGAACATGCAAGTGTTGGGGCAACGTGCAGGGGAAGACTTCCACCTTCTTTGCAGCTAATCCAGGAGAGGGAGTCCTTTGCCAACGGATGACCAATATGTACACACCAGACAATCTCTGAGCGGTGACAGTACAGAAAGAAATACGGTGCTACTTCTGTCCAGAGCTCCTCTGGCCTTTGTTCTTACACTTGCACACATGTAGGTGGAAGATATATGAAAGGAAACAAAAGATTTAAAATCGCAGTGACAGAAAAAATAATAATCACTTTCAATTCATAACTACTTTGTATTCATTTGATGAACTCATTTGTATACAACCAGGGACAAAGTTTTCTTTACACCCTTGACGATATATTACATACTCTTCAAAATCATAATAATATCATTAATGTGAATTTAAACAACATGGCTTGTTAGAAAATATGCTAATTGTTATGTTCTCATTATGTTTGCTTAGAGCTTTTATTTGTTTTTCTATGAACAGTTAGAGAGCTAATTTTTTTCAAAGGTGATTGTAAGTCATATTTTATATAGCATTTTGCTTGATTATTTGCTCTGTACTGAATTTGTACTCTATTGCCATTAGATCTTACAATAATGTTCCACTCTGCAAATTTTTAAGGTTCAAATAAAGTTTAATTGTTTGCAAACTGTTATGATGCTAATAATTCAACAGCCTGCTGTGTTACTAATGAAATTACTTTGTTATGATTAATTTGGAAAATAGTGTGTTGATTGTAGTAATTAAGCACAACAAGGTGAAGTAAATGATTCTAATGCCATCTGGCCTCCAAACTGAATGAAGAAATGAAATAGGGCTGTCATCTGAATTTATTCAAAGAAGTAAAGATAATACAAATGGCTTCCACTGCTTTAGGATTTACACTTAACCACAGATCACTCCGTTCTGCTTTGCCACTTTGCTACTCATGACACTTTCATTTATGAATAAGAATGTTATTTAGACCAGCAGTTGTTCTGAATACTTTCTTTAAGCTGATTATTTTTACCATAATTTAATTACAGATAATTACATAAAGTATTATAGGATCATAGAAAAATCACTTCTCAACCATCTGTAGGTGAAATCCATATATGTTGTGTTTTGTCTTATTTTTTGTTTTTGCCATCAGCATACAAATACTTTGAATATAACTCTTCACATTGAGTACTGCTTTCATTTAATTATTTGTAAAATGTTTTCAGTCACTATTTTCTCATAGAACTGTTGATTTCTGCACTTCTAACAGTTCTCTAATCTGTTGCTATCCACTTCGTAGATTCTGGTACTATCTAGGGTCATATGAAAAAAACAGGACTGAGTTGCATAATATGGATTCAGATTTGTAACTCAAAACACTAGAAGAACATTGACAGTAATATGGATGCAGTTTAAAGGCTTGAACCTTGTCAGCAAGGCTGATGGAAGCATTGTGAGAATTTCTAAGGCAGATAAAGTTCTTCCAAATTTCACATATCATTTGTATTTCAATTATTGAAGCAAATTATAAACCAACTGTATAGTTATCCCTTCTCTTGAGGTCAGTATAGTCAGAGTATTAGAAAACAACATGGTAAAGAAGGTATCAGAGATCAAAATGTGATTAAGAAAATGCAGCTCCCCTCAGATTCAATATATTTATAGTTACAATATGCTTAAACCTGGTCTAATCTGTCAGTAAAATACTGAGTATTCAACAATAGAGAGAAATCATATGGTATTCCAGTACCTTTCCACAAGCTTATGTTTAAATGCATAAGATTTTGTCCTGTAGAATGGAAACAAGGCATTTTAGGACTACCTCACCTTTAACTGTTTTTACATACCTACCACCTTAATACTGAGTACTTTAAAAATTCTGTCAGAAAGGCAGTTAGAAAGCTCAGCAGACTAAATGCCCCAACCAGGGTTGCTGCATGCCACACTGTCCCCACTCCAGGGGCTTGATAAGCAGGGGACCAAGTCTGGATGTGGGGGTACATACCTGGAACCCCAGCTCTGGGGAGTCTGAAAACAGGAGGATCACTGCAATTCTGAGCTGTGTAGTAAGACCCTGTACCAAACACATAAAAAGAGAAAAAGAAAAAAAAAGTTCTGTCAGAATCCCTAATAGTATGATAAGATGAATACTTTTAAGATTATATGATCACAGTAGTATGGAATGATATTAATGATCTATTTGAGGGGCCTTTTGATTTTACTAGTAGATTCTATTCTCATATTAGAACTATGATTTAGTGCTAGCATGGTACAAAATGTAGGTTGTACAGCCGGTAAAATTTTGTTTTGTTTTGTTTTGTTTTTTGTACTGGGGATTGAACTCAGGACCATGAGCTTGCTAAGCAGGCAGTTAAGCTACTGAGCTATCTTCATGACCTTCGGTAAATGTGTGTTAACCAGTGTGATAACCCATGATAGCTCGAGATCTGAGATTTAAGAAGGAAAGTTTGACCTCTATGCATAGTAGAGAAAAAGTCTTTATATGGCTAGTACACCTGCTTTCTAAGAATATTTTTAGTAAAAAAAAAAAAATCAGTCCCTTTTACTAAGTTTTTTTGAAGCAAGTTCCCAATACACCATCAACAAGTGGGCTGGATTTGTGAGCAACAGGATGGAGGGAGAATGTAATTAAAAAGTTGAGGAGTGACATAGTCTTTAGATATTTTCACTTTCTCTGTGTTCAGATTTGTGAACACAGAGAAAGTGTGTTCTTCTCAGAAGAGGCTTGGGTGACCCAGGTAGCCTGGGGCAAGGCACTTCCTTTTCCTTTCCAGAACATTCCATGGGAACTGTCAGAGGGGCCTGTGCACCTATCTTCTGTCTTGAAGCATTTTTGCCAGCTCCTTGGGTAGATCAAAAGGAAATTTCTGAAAGTGAGAACTTTAATGGTTGTTGCCAAAACCAGTTATAATTCCATTTTGTCCTTTTCTTCCAATTTCCCTATTTCTTTTGGTTTGTGTTACTATTATTATTTTTTTATTTTGTACAGGGTCTCACTATACAGCTCGGACTTTTAGTGATTCACAGCTCAGACTCATAGTGATCACCTGTTTCTTTAAAGTAAAATTATGTTAACTTGAGTGCTTTTATGTCCCCAAGATGACAGGAATCGCGAATGACAAAGCAACCTTTCTCATATCCCTGGTTAGCTTTGGCCTGTCGTGTTTAGAAAAGGGATGAGAGAAGAATGCATCAGAACACTTGTGAATGTGCACAAAAGTGTGAAAATAGAAATGACTCTCACCTCTTAACTGCCTGGCCTACTGTTGGAACTTGGAGGGTGTTTCCCTTCTCTCTGTTTCCATGGATTTCCTGTTTATTGCCTGCAACTAAGAAGAGCAGTACAATGCAGCACTTGCTTGTCTGTTTTCCTTTATTGGCCTCAACTTTATAATATAAAAATATCACTCCTCTTAGAGTTAAAAACAGGTGCTATATGAAGCTTGAACAGCAATTTACCTCATTTGAGCAAAGTGTCACCCAGCTACTCTCAAAGGAAGAAATTGACGACACCAATGTATGCCAGTTACGAGCAACAACCTTAGAGGAGGACAGAGTTCCCGCAGATCAGCAGATTCCCACATACTGCCTCTTCCAGCTGCCAGGGTAGTCCTTGGAGAAAACTAGTGCTCGGACTGTCACAGCCAGCCCAATGGAACAGTTTAACTAGTAATAGTAGGACCTGATGCGTACTGAGTGTTCAAGATGTGTCATGCTTTTCATTTAATCTCCAGAACGATACTGAGCTCCTTTTTCTTACTTTTCTGCATAGGAAACTGAGGTAAGGTAATATTAATCTAAAGGTTTCCTGTAGAATGCTACCTAGGCAGGGGGCACATCCAGCTTTCCTCCCTGCATTCTGTACCAACAAGCACACAGGCCTTGTTCTGTGCAGGTAGTCGGCCCTTGACAATGGCTTCTTGGCTACTGTTGCTGCTGTTGTTGAGACCAGTCCTGTGAAGTGGATTGGAGCATGGACAAAGACTCATGCAAGAATGGACTTCAGGAGAGCTGAATTTGGTGCACCAGGGTGATCATAGGAAATCCAAAGTCGCTGGTGTGCACCAGAGAGTAAGCTTCAGTGCAGGAGCACTTCTATCCAGGAATCTCAGCCAAGCAGCAGAGATGAGAGAGGGTGGTGGGTCAAGAGGCTCCTGTGCAGGTGCCCTTTTCCCTTCTCTCAACATCAAGGCCCAAGTACACTTGCAAGCCATGGAAGTCTGGGAAAGGGCTGCAAAGCTAGCTGCTTCTGCCTCAAAGAACACTTGCTTGGGGAAGATAGATTCTAATGATTTGGGTGTTTTAAAATTTGATTTCTTTCCACTTTAAAGATTATTAAATGGTTTAGCCCCTTATAATCAGTGAACAGACTTAATTAATGTTTATAATTTTGTAACCAAATGATGGTAATGTCTGACATGACTTGTTGAGATACAAATTTATTCAAGAATTTTTATTGGATGGTTAAGGACTAGATACTAATAGAGCATGAGCTTTCATTCCTTGGGCACTCACCTAGTAGGCTGCATAGAGCTCTGTTTTTGTGCTAATCCTTTAATAAAATTTTTGTACCTTGATGCCTGGAGGTGGCTGGGGCACCTGGGGTTCAAGATGAGAAGCTAAAGAAGGACTAGTCTGTGCTATGGAACTTTGTTGAGGAGGAGGTAAGACTGAGCCCTCTCGTGGCCTAAAGTGCACCCTGAAGTATGGGCTATCTTAGCCCTAGAGAAATGGGTGTACCGGTATTCAGATTCAAAGGGGTATTTTCTGCTGAATAATTTTTTGAAATGTCCCATGCCTGCTGCCTTCAGCATGGTGTTTCCACAGAAAAAATAACTGACTTTCCATTGTCCTGATCTCCAGTTGCCCACAACATAGACCTGGATGGTGTCCAGAACCCAGCGGGCACCCTATGCACTACTAATCTTGGGTCAAGCCCTGCAGCCTGTCGTGTCTCTGTGGCTCCTGTGTTCGTGTCCTGGTTCCATTTTCCTCCTCCTCCTCCTCCTCCTCCTCCTCCTCCTCCTCCTCCTCCTCCTCTTCTTCCTCCTGAGGGTTTTGCTAAGCGCTGAGTCGCTGGGGGCATGAGGCACTGCAATGCTTACTGCCTCACAAGGTTAGCAGTGTGTGCTATCTGTGCGTTCGCTGCTTTCTGTGAACACAGTGTGGCCATGTGGTTATCCTGTTACCTGTGTCCCAACTGAAGAACTGAGATGTAACTGTCCTGTGAGTGGCTGTTGTTATCTGTCTGTTGTTTTGCTTCAGCTGGTTGGCTTATTTGCTTTATTCTTTACTATAGTCTCCAGGCTTGCTGTTTCTCTTCCTATCTAATTAAATGATTCCATTTTGAATAATTACATTTAAGTACCAACTGTGTGCAAGGAGCATTTCAAACATGAAATTCAACATAGTCTTTCCCAAGTAGATTCACCGTCCAAAAAATATGGGATGTTAACATGGAGAGGATAAGCACAGCCTCAGGTAAACTTAACTTGGTGCAGTTCTTGTCAGTTTAAGCCACTGGCAGTATCTGAAGACAAAAAGCAAGGTTATTCAGTTTTATTACCTCTGACTTTCTTTTCACCAGACACAAAAGCACATACATGTCTCCACTCTTAAAAATACACAGGAAGGGAGCTGGAAGGTTTCAGTATGGTTCAGATGAGAGGATGGACTTTTATAAAAATTTCCAGAATATTCATAGTCACCCAATCAGTGGCAAGGGGGGCAGAGAGCTTTGTGTGTGAATACCATGCACACCCTTCACAGAGTTGCTGTGGATTCGGAGAGTTTGGAATGGTCCCTACTCCTTTAGGAATGAGGGCTTTTCCTCAGCGGGGGACAGAGTCACACTGGCACAATGCTCAGCTGAGACTGAGGAGTGAAAAACAATTTTGGTTTGGTAAAAGCCCAAACCAAAATCACAGCCATAGAGACTAGAGTTGCTTGAAACCCTGCCTCCTCCTCAAGTGCCCTGTGCCCTAAGCTCAGCGCCTGTAGGCTGAGCATCACACCTCTGCACCCTTTTTCGCATGGCTGAAATTAGGCTTAGGTGAAATTGTATTTGAAGGCACCTGAAGAATCCGTGACTGTGTGAAATGTAACTTTTCTGAAGAACTGATACAGGGGCTGAAATGAAACAATAGAACAAAAAATGGGCTCCTTCACACCAAAAGTGAACAAGGGGGTAAATTCTGGGCACTCAATGGAGACTATATTTCTTAGAATTATGGTAGTAAGATATTGGCCTTGTTGTTATTTTTATAATGAGAATTTATGTAAATTATCCAAGAAGAGTTTGGGGTTTTCCTGTTATTTTCCTATCATTTTAAATGCATTTTTCTTAGGCAAGTCATTGGCTTCCACGCTGTGGCTAGTTTCTGTTAATAGAGGTTTCAGTACATAGGTATTACTCAGTCTATAAAAATGTTTAAATAAGCTCTGTTCATGTTAAGACCATAAACTTGTTCATAATAGTCTTTAGATATATGTTGTCTGTCGTTAGATTGACTCAGAAGATAATTTTTTTTTTAAAACAGATACCCTAAGGATATTTTTTGTACAAGTTTTCTTTGCCTTATATCTTCTCCCTTGGTGAACTTTTCTTCCACATGAGTGTTGGTGATATTTGTTGTGTGTACATATGCTTCTGAGTTAGACATTTTCTTCAGATCCGTATTTGTGGATAAGGCAATGTTGATTGATTGGATCAGCCTTGTCATGTAGCACTGGTCTTGCTTTGTAGTTTGTGAAAACACGGGAGGAGAAATAAGAGCCCAGCAGAACCTCATTACACGTAACCTTAATGCTTTAATGTTATAACTTTAGGCAAAGCTAATAAAATATGCAGAGGACTCTTAAATAATTTAAATTATCTAAAAAATTGAGCATATTCCTTCAAATAATAATGGCTTTCATGATCTGATTTTTTAAAATTCATTTCTCATGTCTTGAATTACTTAGAAGTATAGATATCAAATAAGTTTGAGTTTATTTAAGATTATTAAATATATTTGTTGTCACATAGAGCCGCTGAAGATTCCCTATTTTAGGCTCATGGTTGTAACCTATAGTGTTATGCAATACATGAGCCTAGGAACATATCTGATAATGTTGTTTTTAGTATAGTTAATTTTTAGCAATTCTACTTAAACTAATGCTCTGATTTGATTCCTTGATTACTTAGAACCACTAATCAATTCCATCAACTTGAAAAAAACAACCCTTATTTTCAGTACCCGTTATTTTGTGCTGCTTAAAATGTAAGCTTTTCTTACCATTTTAACATTACAGTCTTGAACTGGGAAACCACTACTTCTATCATGTACTTTCATTATCATCTTTATACACTCTTTGGAAAGGAAACTAGTGAAAATACAATGAATTGTGGCAACTGTGATTAAAATGAAGATAAGTATGTTTTGAAAACTTTTCTTCCTATTTCTCAATGATTACAGAGAAGAATTGTGTGCTCTAAGCAGGGCATCTTTTGCTTCACCTGCTGCTGTAGTTGATGCCAATAAATACTCTGTATTGATCACTACTTAATTTGA